>CM068828.1:148519415-148675058 GCA_028554795.2 Sinohyriopsis cumingii | reverse complement strand
TCTAACCTTGGTGCTTTGTCAAGCGCATCTGAAACACACAAAAAGCATACAAATATAATAAAACAATTTCAGTGCTCTGTTATATCCGAAATGATCCCACTTCTGACACCATTTGTAACAAGATAACCGGGTGGGATATTTCGGATTGACCACAGAACACGTTTTGACGACACAGATATGGTTTAATGTGGCGATTTATATGAGTAGTGGATTATGAAGATGTGTGCGTATTTATAATCCAAATATTGGATCTATTTAACATTAAAACGCACAGTTTCAAAGATGGAAAAAATATACAAATAAATTAGTTCAGTAACCCTAAAACACAGGATAAATGATTTCACAAATGATTCAATAATGGAAAGATGAATATAGTTCACTCAAATAGTAAACGATGTAAGTCTTTACACATAGTAAAAAATGTATTCGCTCAGGTAGCGAAATTATGTCACTAAACACAAGGACGGATATACAATCTATCCTTCCAGTCCTGAATAATACACTGGGTCTTACTAACCCAAAATTAGCATACAGCTAATAAAATACATGTGTGGAGATGCATTCCGTCACCCGTGCACCATATCCGCTCCACAGCTCCTCCGAATCAATTTCACAACTGCTATAGACTCCGGACCCTCGGAATACTATGATCACTCGGAACATTAGACCCTCCGGACACTTGAAATATTAGACCCTCCGGACCCCCTGGTCCTTTGACGGCTCTACAGCTGGGTCACCTTAGTCACTCTGGACACTCAGGACGCTAGACATTAGACGCTCCGGCACCTTAAACGCTCCGGACACACGGACGTTTCTACACTCTGACAACACCGGACACCCCGGATATTCCTACCATCAAGAACAGCTGAAAATATACCCGATACAGTGTACTAAACTTGATACAGACATAACGTAAGGACGTTATACATGGTAAGTTATAAAGATTATATTATTATGGCAATTACAAAACCAGAGGTTCAATAGTAAACCTAACCCTGCTCGATAAGACAATAGTAAAGAATTCTTTTATTTAAAATAATGTAGCTTTACATTACCAATATAAATCCTGTACTACGTTGCAACAAGAATAAAAAGAAATGCACGCATTATGCTGTATAAAGGAAACTATATAACAAACATGCAAAGGTAAATATGGTAATACACTAGTTATCACTTAAGACCGAAAAATTACCTACCCTTACAGCTGGAGTTGTGCGAATCCTTTTAGCAGGCCGCTTGCTGACAAAACCATTAGTATTGTAAAGGTCCTTTACATGCAGTAACGTATTTATACCTTTAGAATTTTCGTTTTGCCTTATCGAAGGCACCTTGCACGTGTGGCATAGGACGAATCGTACTCGCGATTTCGAAATACAATAGAGCGTAATATAATCACCCTCGGGTATCGTTGTACAGCGAAAAGAAACGAAACCCGAGTACATGTATTTAATTAACAACATTTACACCATTCCGTGACAATACCTCCCCCCTAAAAAAAAGTGGTATCACTTTTAGAACAATCACCGAATGTGAACAATGAATCATTATTAAAACTACCAATTTTCAGACCGAACGAAATGATCTGCTAATTACACCCTACTTAAAAAATCAGCTCCCACATTTTCTGACCCTCGAATTGCCTCGATTCGGAAACTGTATGGTTGCAAAGACAACGCCCAACGCATAAATCTTGTATTGGTGACCTTTGCTTTATTCAAGTAATAAAAGCGGCTGATGGTCCGTTTGCAAGGTAAACTCCCTCCCAAAAAGATACGTATGGAATTTTCCTATTCCCCATACTAAACCTAGGCACTCCTTTTCAATCACGGAGTACTTTTTCTCTCTAGGGAGCAATTTCCTACTTGCATAAGCAATGGGCAATTTCATTCCCCCTTGCTCCTGTAGCAAAACAGCCCCAAGGCCCGTATCGGACGCATCAGTCCTCAATACAAAAGGTTTATCTATTTCCGGCAACTTTAAAATTGGTGCACTTACCAGTTTGTGTTTTAGAGTGTTAAACGCTTTTTCCTGGCATACACCCCATGAAACTTTATTCGGTTGCCCCTTCCTAGTCAAATCCGTTAATGGGCTGGCAATAGCCGAAAAGTTGGGGACGAATTTCCTGTAGAACCCGATTAGACCTAGAAAAGATCTTACTTGTTTTTTTGTTTCTGGTCTAGGGGCATCCCTGATTGCTCCTATTTTATCTGGATGAGGTTGCAACCGGCCTAGTCCACTTACCAGATGTCCCAAACATTCCAGACTGGAATACCCTATGCTACACTTAGTTGGCCTAACTGAAAGATTTGCAATGTGAAGTCTATCGAACAGATCCCGTAATATCTTAACATGTTCATCCCATGTATGCGTGTAAACAAAGATGTCATCTACAAAGCTGTCGACGTTTTCCGTTCCGTTTAACAGTTTGCGCATGAGACGAACGCACGACGCACCGGCGTTGACTAAACCGAAAGGCATAACTTTAAATTGGAAAAGTCCTTTGGGAGTCGCGAATGCCGTCAACTCGCGGGCATTATCGGCGATGGGTATCTGCCAATATCCCTTGCTTAGATCTAATTTGGAAATGTATTTATGACCTGCCAATTTTGAAAATACACTTTCCATATCTGGCATTGGTTCTGCGTCAAATACGGTGATCTTGTTTAATTGCCGAAAGTCGATGCAAAACCGGTTGGTCCCGTCTTTCTTTCTGACCAACACCACGGGGGACGAGTATGGGGAATTTGAAGGTTCGATCACTCCCTGGTTTAACATTTTCATCACTTCTTCGCTGATTGTCTCCCGTGCATTAAAGGGTATCGGATATCCTTTAATCCTGATAGGCTCAGTGGTATTCAATTTGATCTCGTGTCGAATTAGACCCGTACGGCCTGGTCTGTCCGTGACCACATCTGGATATTTGGACAAAACCTCCATAATCTGTGTACGTTGACCCTCCGATAAATCAGGGCATACATTTATCTGGTCAATACTCTCTTTACCTACGTCCATGGGGTATTCAAGGGGCATTTCTGTGCTGGAGACGAATTCCGCTTCGTCACCAGACCTATCCTCTATCACCGCTACGCATACTACATTCAAAATCCCTTTATCAGTCGTTTGTCCAGGTCTCGCTACGTAGAGTTTAAGCATATTGGCATGAACAGTCTTGGACTTCCCCTCCATATCAATGATATAATCCATTTAGCCTTTCACCTGTCTGACTTCATATGGCCCTTTCCATTGGAATAGCAGCTTGTTGTTATTCGTTGGGAGAAGCACCAACACTTGATCGCCTACGTCAAACGTTTTACTCCGAGTTCCTCGGTTGTAGTACTGGGCGTACCTACGACTAGATTTTGCGAGTTCGTCTTGCGCCATTTGACAAGTACTTTCTAATCTTTCGCGCAAATCAACTTCGTAATGGTATGTGGTCTTAACTTCTTCGTCCGCGACCTGTCCACAGTTCACGAAGTATGCGCATAGGACCACGAACTGTCCTACCGTCCAATAGTTCAAACGGGGAGAAACCCAAGCTTTCCTGAGGAACCTCACGATATGCGAACAGAAGGGCGTTCAGATATCTATCCCAATCCTTCGGTCTTTCCGCACACATCCTCCGCGACATTTGCTTCAATGTGCCGTTGAATTTCTCGACCGACCCATTGCACATAGGATGGTAAGGTGTTGTGCGTAACTGTTTAAGGGACAACAACCTACTAATTTCTGCCATGAGATCTGAGGTGAATTGCGCTCCACGATCCGTAAGAACCTCTTCGGGCACTCCGACCCTGCTGAACATGTTTACGAGCGCTTCGGCTACACGTTCGGTTTCAATTAATGGCAAAGCTATGGCTTCTGGATATCTGGTAGCGTAATCTACCAGTGTCAAAATGTATCGGTTTTTCCTATCTGTATAGGGAAATATTGGTCCTACAATGCCGATGGCTACTCGTTTGAACGGGGTATCTATCAAGGGCATCTGACGTAACGGTACTCTAGTTACCCTGCCCTTAGAGATCGTCTTCTGGCAAACGTCGCACGAGCGACAGAACCGCGTTATGTCGCTATTGACGCCAGGCCAATAAAATTCTCTTAATACCCTATCCGTTGTTTTCTTTACGCCTAAATGACCTGCCATACTCGACTCGTGCGCGACCTTTAGTACATGTGCACTAAATTTCTGGGGAACCACTAGTTGCAAGAACTTCCTATCCGATGTAGAGTATTCCCTGTACATTAAACCCTTTCGAGTAAGGAATTTAGAGGAACCCCCGTTCTTACATTTTCTCACGGTACCCGTTAATGCTTTCTCAGAGGTTGCACGTAAAGACGCGTCACGTTTTTGCTCATTTTGAAATTCTTCGCGGGATATATCAGTAACGGCTTCCGGTACTTTTAACTTACGCAAAGGTTTATTTTCCTCTTTTACCTGAGCCCTAGTTTGCACTGCTTGGATGATAGGGAATCGGAAATCTGCTGTGGTTGGGAGTCTAGAACCCGGTACGTTGCCAATCGTCAGTTCATAGATCGGGTTGGCTACGCATAAAGCTTCCACAGTCCCGGTCAAAAAAAGTGTATCTATCATTATCCTTGCAACTGGAACGTGGTCGATTGTTTGGTCAAGCAACATGCAAGGTGATTTAAACCCAAGCAATTGATCATCGCGGACTAAGCTCCGTTTCACGACTACAGTAGTGCATCCCGTGTCTCGTAGAACGGTGACTTCTTGTCCGTTAACAGTGCCGTTTGCGGTCGGCACCCGTGCCTCTGGAAAAATACACGTGCCGATTGATTGGATCACATCGCGACTGATCTCTGAACGCACCACCAGTTCACGCACCGCTTTCCGCTTAACTTGCTGGGAAACATTAAGTTTTCCATTTACCGATCTTCTGCCTCTAATGGCTACCGCGACTTTCTGGACTGGTCCCTTCCGCTTAGGACAATAGTGGGAGATATGACCCACTTCCTTGCAAATGAAACATTGCGTGTCACTCCGCTTCCCCTGGTTACTCCTACCAGGTTTTTCAGGTTCCCTGGCTTTTTTGTCGTTGACCTGATTCCCACCTTTGACGTCTCGCGTGATGACATTCTGCGAACCTCCCCGAGCTTCGGCGAACAAATCCGCCTGTGTGGCCATTTCATGCGCACTTGTGAAGGACCTTTCCTTCAGGAATAAATATAACTCCTTGCCACAAGTTGTTAACAATTGGTCACGAAGCAAGAAATCGATAAGACCCTCAAATGTCTTGACGACTTTACCACATTCCACCCATCGCTGCAAATAATTGCAAGTCCTACTGACGAACTGGGTGAATGTTTCGCCTCTCTCGGGTTTACTATACTTAAACGTCTTGCGAAACCCTTGCTCGGTTAGTTCATATTTCTTGAGAAGTGCCTCTTTCAACACGAGGTAATTGAGCGAATCGGCCGTGGATAAACGCGAATACACGTCTAACGCTTTACCTTTCAATAACGCGCTAAGATGGAGCGGCCAATCGTCTTTCTTCCATTTTTGTACCGTAGCATACCTCTCAAACCTATTAAGATAGCTATCCATATTATCCTTATCTTCAAATGGGGGCAATTTTGGACCTCTCAGTTTAACATCATGTTCCCCCTCTCTTTTAGCTTGCAAAAGCTCACAATTTCTTAGATATTCCTTCTGCCGATTTCTATCTTCCATCTCTAAAGTTTCTAACCTTACCTGTTTTTCCTTTTCTAACTTCTCCCTCTCTGCTTCCCTTTCCCATTCTATCCTTTCCCTCTCAGCCTGTTTCTCTAGTTCTATCATTTCCTTCTTGGTTTCCCTTTTTTCCCTTTCTATTTGTAGTTCCCTTTCAGATTTGTCCCTTTCTAATTCCCTCTCCTTTAATCTTTGGTCCCTCTCCCGGGCTTGTTCTTCACGAACGAAATTTCTAAGGGACTCCCCCTCATAACCAGACTGTTTCCCCAGTTCTACTAGTTCTTTCATAGAAGACATTTCAAAAGTTTGGTGGTGACAACCTTAAAGTGCAGTTTTATACAAAACACGTAATTACCACAAACCGTATTTTCTTTCACGAAATGCAACAAAAATATTAAATACAAAAAATAAAGTAATATTAGGTATCTACCTAACCTTGGTGCTTTGTCAAGCGCATCTGAAACACACAAAAAGCATACAAATATAATAAAACAATTTCAGTGCTCTGTTATATCCGAAATGATCCCACTTCTGACACCATTTGTAACAAGATAACCGGGTGGGATATTTCGGATTGACCACAGAACACGTTTTGACGACACAGATATGGTTTAATGTGGCGATTTATATGAGTAGTGGATTATGAAGATGTGTGCGTATTTATAATCCAAATATTGGATCTATTTAACATTAAAACGCACAGTTTCAAAGATGGAAAAAATATACAAATAAATTAGTTCAGTAACCCTAAAACACAGGATAAATGATTTCACAAATGATTCAATAATGGAAAGATGAATATAGTTCACTCAAATAGTAAACGATGTAAGTCTTTACACATAGTAAAAAATGTATTCGCTCAGGTAGCGAAATTATGTCACTAAACACAAGGACGGATATACAATCTATCCTTCCAGTCCTGAATAATACACTGGGTCTTACTAACCCAAAATTAGCATACAGCTAATAAAATACATGTGTGGAGATGCATTCCGTCACCCGTGCACCATATCCGCTCCACAGCTCCTCCGAATCAATTTCACAACTGCTATAGACTCCGGACCCTCGGAATACTATGATCACTCGGAACATTAGACCCTCCGGACACTTGAAATATTAGACCCTCCGGACCCCCTGGTCCTTTGACGGCTCTACAGCTGGGTCACCTTAGTCACTCTGGACACTCAGGACGCTAGACATTAGACGCTCCGGCACCTTAAACGCTCCGGACACACGGACGTTTCTACACTCTGACAACACCGGACACCCCGGATATTCCTACCATCAAGAACAGCTGAAAATATACCCGATACAGTGTACTAAACTTGATACAGACATAACGTAAGGACGTTATACATGGTAAGTTATAAAGATTATATTATTATGGCAATTACAAAACCAGAGGTTCAATAGTAAACCTAACCCTGCTCGATAAGACAATAGTAAAGAATTCTTTTATTTAAAATAATGTAGCTTTACATTACCAATATAAATCCTGTACTACGTTGCAACAAGAATAAAAAGAAATGCACGCATTATGCTGTATAAAGGAAACTATATAACAAACATGCAAAGGTAAATATGGTAATACACTAGTTATCACTTAAGACCGAAAAATTACCTACCCTTACAGCTGGAGTTGTGCGAATCCTTTTAGCAGGCCGCTTGCTGACAAAACCATTAGTATTGTAAAGGTCCTTTACATGCAGTAACGTATTTATACCTTTAGAATTTTCGTTTTGCCTTATCGAAGGCACCTTGCACGTGTGGCATAGGACGAATCGTACTCGCGATTTCGAAATACAATAGAGCGTAATATAATCACCCTCGGGTATCGTTGTACAGCGAAAAGAAACGAAACCCGAGTACATGTATTTAATTAACAACATTTACACCATTCCGTGACAATACCTCCCCCCTAAAAAAAAGTGGTATCACTTTTAGAACAATCACCGAATGTGAACAATGAATCATTATTAAAACTACCAATTTTCAGACCGAACGAAATGATCTGCTAATTACACCCTACTTAAAAAATCAGCTCCCACATTTTCTGACCCTCGAATTGCCTCGATTCGGAAACTGTATGGTTGCAAAGACAACGCCCAACGCATAAATCTTGTATTGGTGACCTTTGCTTTATTCAAGTAATAAAAGCGGCTGATGGTCCGTTTGCAAGGTAAACTCCCTCCCAAAAAGATACGTATGGAATTTTCCTATTCCCCATACTAAACCTAGGCACTCCTTTTCAATCACGGAGTACTTTTTCTCTCTAGGGAGCAATTTCCTACTTGCATAAGCAATGGGCAATTTCATTCCCCCTTGCTCCTGTAGCAAAACAGCCCCAAGGCCCGTATCGGACGCATCAGTCCTCAATACAAAAGGTTTATCTATTTCCGGCAACTTTAAAATTGGTGCACTTACCAGTTTGTGTTTTAGAGTGTTAAACGCTTTTTCCTGGCATACACCCCATGAAACTTTATTCGGTTGCCCCTTCCTAGTCAAATCCGTTAATGGGCTGGCAATAGCCGAAAAGTTGGGGACGAATTTCCTGTAGAATCCGATTAGACCTAGAAAAGATCTTACTTGTTTTTTTGTTTCTGGTCTAGGGGCATCCCTGATTGCTCCTATTTTATCTGGATGAGGTTGCAACCGGCCTAGTCCACTTACCAGATGTCCCAAACATTCCAGACTGGAATACCCTATGCTACACTTAGTTGGCCTAACTGAAAGATTTGCAATGTGAAGTCTATCGAACAGATCCCGTAATATCTTAACATGTTCATCCCATGTATGCGTGTAAACAAAGATGTCATCTACAAAGCTGTCGACGTTTTCCGTTCCGTTTAACAGTTTGCGCATGAGACGAACGCACGACGCACCGGCGTTGACTAAACCGAAAGGCATAACTTTAAATTGGAAAAGTCCTTTGGGAGTCGCGAATGCCGTCAACTCGCGGGCATTATCGGCGATGGGTATCTGCCAATATCCCTTGCTTAGATCTAATTTGGAAATGTATTTATGACCTGCCAATTTTGAAAATACACTTTCCATATCTGGCATTGGTTCTGCGTCAAATACGGTGATCTTGTTTAATTGCCGAAAGTCGATGCAAAACCGGTTGGTCCCGTCTTTCTTTCTGACCAACACCACGGGGGACGAGTATGGGGAATTTGAAGGTTCGATCACTCCCTGGTTTAACATTTTCATCACTTCTTCGCTGATTGTCTCCCGTGCATTAAAGGGTATCGGATATCCTTTAATCCTGATAGGCTCAGTGGTATTCAATTTGATCTCGTGTCGAATTAGACCCGTACGGCCTGGTCTGTCCGTGACCACATCTGGATATTTGGACAAAACCTCCATAATCTGTGTACGTTGACCCTCCGATAAATCAGGGCATACATTTATCTGGTCAATACTCTCTTTACCTACGTCCATGGGGTATTCAAGGGGCATTTCTGTGCTGGAGACGAATTCCGCTTCGTCACCAGACCTATCCTCTATCACCGCTACGCATACTACATTCAAAATCCCTTTATCAGTCGTTTGTCCAGGTCTCGCTACGTAGAGTTTAAGCATATTGGCATGAACAGTCTTGGACTTCCCCTCCATATCAATGATATAATCCATTTAGCCTTTCACCTGTCTGACTTCATATGGCCCTTTCCATTGGAATAGCAGCTTGTTGTTATTCGTTGGGAGAAGCACCAACACTTGATCGCCTACGTCAAACGTTTTACTCCGAGTTCCTCGGTTGTAGTACTGGGCGTACCTACGACTAGATTTTGCGAGTTCGTCTTGCGCCATTTGACAAGTACTTTCTAATCTTTCGCGCAAATCAACTTCGTAATGGTATGTGGTCTTAACTTCTTCGTCCGCGACCTGTCCACAGTTCACGAAGTATGCGCATAGGACCACGAACTGTCCTACCGTCCAATAGTTCAAACGGGGAGAAACCCAAGCTTTCCTGAGGAACCTCACGATATGCGAACAGAAGGGCGTTCAGATATCTATCCCAATCCTTCGGTCTTTCCGCACACATCCTCCGCGACATTTGCTTCAATGTGCCGTTGAATTTCTCGACCGACCCATTGCACATAGGATGGTAAGGTGTTGTGCGTAACTGTTTAAGGGACAACAACCTACTAATTTCTGCCATGAGATCTGAGGTGAATTGCGCTCCACGATCCGTAAGAACCTCTTCGGGCACTCCGACCCTGCTGAACATGTTTACGAGCGCTTCGGCTACACGTTCGGTTTCAATTAATGGCAAAGCTATGGCTTCTGGATATCTGGTAGCGTAATCTACCAGTGTCAAAATGTATCGGTTTTTCCTATCTGTATAGGGAAATATTGGTCCTACAATGCCGATGGCTACTCGTTTGAACGGGGTATCTATCAAGGGCATCTGACGTAACGGTACTCTAGTTACCCTGCCCTTAGAGATCGTCTTCTGGCAAACGTCGCACGAGCGACAGAACCGCGTTATGTCGCTATTGACGCCAGGCCAATAAAATTCTCTTAATACCCTATCCGTTGTTTTCTTTACGCCTAAATGACCTGCCATACTCGACTCGTGCGCGACCTTTAGTACATGTGCACTAAATTTCTGGGGAACCACTAGTTGCAAGAACTTCCTATCCGATGTAGAGTATTCCCTGTACATTAAACCCTTTCGAGTAAGGAATTTAGAGGAACCCCCGTTCTTACATTTTCTCACGGTACCCGTTAATGCTTTCTCAGAGGTTGCACGTAAAGACGCGTCACGTTTTTGCTCATTTTGAAATTCTTCGCGGGATATATCAGTAACGGCTTCCGGTACTTTTAACTTACGCAAAGGTTTATTTTCCTCTTTTACCTGAGCCCTAGTTTGCACTGCTTGGATGATAGGGAATCGGAAATCTGCTGTGGTTGGGAGTCTAGAACCCGGTACGTTGCCAATCGTCAGTTCATAGATCGGGTTGGCTACGCATAAAGCTTCCACAGTCCCGGTCAAAAAAAGTGTATCTATCATTATCCTTGCAACTGGAACGTGGTCGATTGTTTGGTCAAGCAACATGCAAGGTGATTTAAACCCAAGCAATTGATCATCGCGGACTAAGCTCCGTTTCACGACTACAGTAGTGCATCCCGTGTCTCGTAGAACGGTGACTTCTTGTCCGTTAACAGTGCCGTTTGCGGTCGGCACCCGTGCCTCTGGAAAAATACACGTGCCGATTGATTGGATCACATCGCGACTGATCTCTGAACGCACCACCAGTTCACGCACCGCTTTCCGCTTAACTTGCTGGGAAACATTAAGTTTTCCATTTACCGATCTTCTGCCTCTAATGGCTACCGCGACTTTCTGGACTGGTCCCTTCCGCTTAGGACAATAGTGGGAGATATGACCCACTTCCTTGCAAATGAAACATTGCGTGTCACTCCGCTTCCCCTGGTTACTCCTACCAGGTTTTTCAGGTTCCCTGGCTTTTTTGTCGTTGACCTGATTCCCACCTTTGACATCTCGCGTGATGACATTCTGCGAACCTCCCCGAGCTTCGGCGAACAAATCCGCCTGTGTGGCCATTTCATGCGCACTTGTGAAGGACCTTTCCTTCAGGAATAAATATAACTCCTTGCCACAAGTTGTTAACAATTGGTCACGAAGCAAGAAATCGATAAGACCCTCAAATGTCTTGACGACTTTACCACATTCCACCCATCGCTGCAAATAATTGCAAGTCCTACTGACGAACTGGGTGAATGTTTCGCCTCTCTCGGGTTTACTATACTTAAACGTCTTGCGAAACCCTTGCTCGGTTAGTTCATATTTCTTGAGAAGTGCCTCTTTCAACACGAGGTAATTGAGCGAATCGGCCGTGGATAAACGCGAATACACGTCTAACGCTTTACCTTTCAATAACGCGCTAAGATGGAGCGGCCAATCGTCTTTCTTCCATTTTTGTACCGTAGCATACCTCTCAAACCTATTAAGATAGCTATCCATATTATCCTTATCTTCAAATGGGGGCAATTTTGGACCTCTCAGTTTAACATCATGTTCCCCCTCTCTTTTAGCTTGCAAAAGCTCACAATTTCTTAGATATTCCTTCTGCCGATTTCTATCTTCCATCTCTAAAGTTTCTAACCTTACCTGTTTTTCCTTTTCTAACTTCTCCCTCTCTGCTTCCCTTTCCCATTCTATCCTTTCCCTCTCAGCCTGTTTCTCTAGTTCTATCATTTCCTTCTTGGTTTCCCTTTTTTCCCTTTCTATTTGTAGTTCCCTTTCAGATTTGTCCCTTTCTAATTCCCTCTCCTTTAATCTTTGGTCCCTCTCCCGGGCTTGTTCTTCACGAACGAAATTTCTAAGGGACTCCCCCTCATAACCAGACTGTTTCCCCAGTTCTACTAGTTCTTTCATAGAAGACATTTCAAAAGTTTGGTGGTGACAACCTTAAAGTGCAGTTTTATACAAAACACGTAATTACCACAAACCGTATTTTCTTTCACGAAATGCAACAAAAATATTAAATACAAAAAATAAAGTAATATTAGGTATCTACCTAACCTTGGTGCTTTGTCAAGCGCATCTGAAACACACAAAAAGCATACAAATATAATAAAACAATTTCAGTGCTCTGTTATATCCGAAATGATCCCACTTCTGACACCATTTGTAACAAGATAACCGGGTGGGATATTTCGGATTGACCACAGAACACGTTTTGACGACACAGATATGGTTTAATGTGGCGATTTATATGAGTAGTGGATTATGAAGATGTGTGCGTATTTATAATCCAAATATTGGATCTATTTAACATTAAAACGCACAGTTTCAAAGATGGAAAAAATATACAAATAAATTAGTTCAGTAACCCTAAAACACAGGATAAATGATTTCACAAATGATTCAATAATGGAAAGATGAATATAGTTCACTCAAATAGTAAACGATGTAAGTCTTTACACATAGTAAAAAATGTATTCGCTCAGGTAGCGAAATTATGTCACTAAACACAAGGACGGATATACAATCTATCCTTCCAGTCCTGAATAATACACTGGGTCTTACTAACCCAAAATTAGCATACAGCTAATAAAATACATGTGTGGAGATGCATTCCGTCACCCGTGCACCATATCCGCTCCACAGCTCCTCCGAATCAATTTCACAACTGCTATAGACTCCGGACCCTCGGAATACTATGATCACTCGGAACATTAGACCCTCCGGACACTTGAAATATTAGACCCTCCGGACCCCCTGGTCCTTTGACGGCTCTACAGCTGGGTCACCTTAGTCACTCTGGACACTCAGGACGCTAGACATTAGACGCTCCGGCACCTTAAACGCTCCGGACACACGGACGTTTCTACACTCTGACAACACCGGACACCCCGGATATTCCTACCATCAAGAACAGCTGAAAATATACCCGATACAGTGTACTAAACTTGATACAGACATAACGTAAGGACGTTATACATGGTAAGTTATAAAGATTATATTATTATGGCAATTACAAAACCAGAGGTTCAATAGTAAACCTAACCCTGCTCGATAAGACAATAGTAAAGAATTCTTTTATTTAAAATAATGTAGCTTTACATTACCAATATAAATCCTGTACTACGTTGCAACAAGAATAAAAAGAAATGCACGCATTATGCTGTATAAAGGAAACTATATAACAAACATGCAAAGGTAAATATGGTAATACACTAGTTATCACTTAAGACCGAAAAATTACCTACCCTTACAGCTGGAGTTGTGCGAATCCTTTTAGCAGGCCGCTTGCTGACAAAACCATTAGTATTGTAAAGGTCCTTTACATGCAGTAACGTATTTATACCTTTAGAATTTTCGTTTTGCCTTATCGAAGGCACCTTGCACGTGTGGCATAGGACGAATCGTACTCGCGATTTCGAAATACAATAGAGCGTAATATAATCACCCTCGGGTATCGTTGTACAGCGAAAAGAAACGAAACCCGAGTACATGTATTTAATTAACAACATTTACACCATTCCGTGACAATACCTCCCCCCTAAAAAAAAGTGGTATCACTTTTAGAACAATCACCGAATGTGAACAATGAATCATTATTAAAACTACCAATTTTCAGACCGAACGAAATGATCTGCTAATTACACCCTACTTAAAAAATCAGCTCCCACATTTTCTGACCCTCGAATTGCCTCGATTCGGAAACTGTATGGTTGCAAAGACAACGCCCAACGCATAAATCTTGTATTGGTGACCTTTGCTTTATTCAAGTAATAAAAGCGGCTGATGGTCCGTTTGCAAGGTAAACTCCCTCCCAAAAAGATACGTATGGAATTTTCCTATTCCCCATACTAAACCTAGGCACTCCTTTTCAATCACGGAGTACTTTTTCTCTCTAGGGAGCAATTTCCTACTTGCATAAGCAATGGGCAATTTCATTCCCCCTTGCTCCTGTAGCAAAACAGCCCCAAGGCCCGTATCGGACGCATCAGTCCTCAATACAAAAGGTTTATCTATTTCCGGCAACTTTAAAATTGGTGCACTTACCAGTTTGTGTTTTAGAGTGTTAAACGCTTTTTCCTGGCATACACCCCATGAAACTTTATTCGGTTGCCCCTTCCTAGTCAAATCCGTTAATGGGCTGGCAATAGCCGAAAAGTTGGGGACGAATTTCCTGTAGAATCCGATTAGACCTAGAAAAGATCTTACTTGTTTTTTTGTTTCTGGTCTAGGGGCATCCCTGATTGCTCCTATTTTATCTGGATGAGGTTGCAACCGGCCTAGTCCACTTACCAGATGTCCCAAACATTCCAGACTGGAATACCCTATGCTACACTTAGTTGGCCTAACTGAAAGATTTGCAATGTGAAGTCTATCGAACAGATCCCGTAATATCTTAACATGTTCATCCCATGTATGCGTGTAAACAAAGATGTCATCTACAAAGCTGTCGACGTTTTCCGTTCCGTTTAACAGTTTGCGCATGAGACGAACGCACGACGCACCGGCGTTGACTAAACCGAAAGGCATAACTTTAAATTGGAAAAGTCCTTTGGGAGTCGCGAATGCCGTCAACTCGCGGGCATTATCGGCGATGGGTATCTGCCAATATCCCTTGCTTAGATCTAATTTGGAAATGTATTTATGACCTGCCAATTTTGAAAATACACTTTCCATATCTGGCATTGGTTCTGCGTCAAATACGGTGATCTTGTTTAATTGCCGAAAGTCGATGCAAAACCGGTTGGTCCCGTCTTTCTTTCTGACCAACACCACGGGGGACGAGTATGGGGAATTTGAAGGTTCGATCACTCCCTGGTTTAACATTTTCATCACTTCTTCGCTGATTGTCTCCCGTGCATTAAAGGGTATCGGATATCCTTTAATCCTGATAGGCTCAGTGGTATTCAATTTGATCTCGTGTCGAATTAGACCCGTACGGCCTGGTCTGTCCGTGACCACATCTGGATATTTGGACAAAACCTCCATAATCTGTGTACGTTGACCCTCCGATAAATCAGGGCATACATTTATCTGGTCAATACTCTCTTTACCTACGTCCATGGGGTATTCAAGGGGCATTTCTGTGCTGGAGACGAATTCCGCTTCGTCACCAGACCTATCCTCTATCACCGCTACGCATACTACATTCAAAATCCCTTTATCAGTCGTTTGTCCAGGTCTCGCTACGTAGAGTTTAAGCATATTGGCATGAACAGTCTTGGACTTCCCCTCCATATCAATGATATAATCCATTTAGCCTTTCACCTGTCTGACTTCATATGGCCCTTTCCATTGGAATAGCAGCTTGTTGTTATTCGTTGGGAGAAGCACCAACACTTGATCGCCTACGTCAAACGTTTTACTCCGAGTTCCTCGGTTGTAGTACTGGGCGTACCTACGACTAGATTTTGCGAGTTCGTCTTGCGCCATTTGACAAGTACTTTCTAATCTTTCGCGCAAATCAACTTCGTAATGGTATGTGGTCTTAACTTCTTCGTCCGCGACCTGTCCACAGTTCACGAAGTATGCGCATAGGACCACGAACTGTCCTACCGTCCAATAGTTCAAACGGGGAGAAACCCAAGCTTTCCTGAGGAACCTCACGATATGCGAACAGAAGGGCGTTCAGATATCTATCCCAATCCTTCGGTCTTTCCGCACACATCCTCCGCGACATTTGCTTCAATGTGCCGTTGAATTTCTCGACCGACCCATTGCACATAGGATGGTAAGGTGTTGTGCGTAACTGTTTAAGGGACAACAACCTACTAATTTCTGCCATGAGATCTGAGGTGAATTGCGCTCCACGATCCGTAAGAACCTCTTCGGGCACTCCGACCCTGCTGAACATGTTTACGAGCGCTTCGGCTACACGTTCGGTTTCAATTAATGGCAAAGCTATGGCTTCTGGATATCTGGTAGCGTAATCTACCAGTGTCAAAATGTATCGGTTTTTCCTATCTGTATAGGGAAATATTGGTCCTACAATGCCGATGGCTACTCGTTTGAACGGGGTATCTATCAAGGGCATCTGACGTAACGGTACTCTAGTTACCCTGCCCTTAGAGATCGTCTTCTGGCAAACGTCGCACGAGCGACAGAACCGCGTTATGTCGCTATTGACGCCAGGCCAATAAAATTCTCTTAATACCCTATCCGTTGTTTTCTTTACGCCTAAATGACCTGCCATACTCGACTCGTGCGCGACCTTTAGTACATGTGCACTAAATTTCTGGGGAACCACTAGTTGCAAGAACTTCCTATCCGATGTAGAGTATTCCCTGTACATTAAACCCTTTCGAGTAAGGAATTTAGAGGAACCCCCGTTCTTACATTTTCTCACGGTACCCGTTAATGCTTTCTCAGAGGTTGCACGTAAAGACGCGTCACGTTTTTGCTCATTTTGAAATTCTTCGCGGGATATATCAGTAACGGCTTCCGGTACTTTTAACTTACGCAAAGGTTTATTTTCCTCTTTTACCTGAGCCCTAGTTTGCACTGCTTGGATGATAGGGAATCGGAAATCTGCTGTGGTTGGGAGTCTAGAACCCGGTACGTTGCCAATCGTCAGTTCATAGATCGGGTTGGCTACGCATAAAGCTTCCACAGTCCCGGTCAAAAAAAGTGTATCTATCATTATCCTTGCAACTGGAACGTGGTCGATTGTTTGGTCAAGCAACATGCAAGGTGATTTAAACCCAAGCAATTGATCATCGCGGACTAAGCTCCGTTTCACGACTACAGTAGTGCATCCCGTGTCTCGTAGAACGGTGACTTCTTGTCCGTTAACAGTGCCGTTTGCGGTCGGCACCCGTGCCTCTGGAAAAATACACGTGCCGATTGATTGGATCACATCGCGACTGATCTCTGAACGCACCACCAGTTCACGCACCGCTTTCCGCTTAACTTGCTGGGAAACATTAAGTTTTCCATTTACCGATCTTCTGCCTCTAATGGCTACCGCGACTTTCTGGACTGGTCCCTTCCGCTTAGGACAATAGTGGGAGATATGACCCACTTCCTTGCAAATGAAACATTGCGTGTCACTCCGCTTCCCCTGGTTACTCCTACCAGGTTTTTCAGGTTCCCTGGCTTTTTTGTCGTTGACCTGATTCCCACCTTTGACATCTCGCGTGATGACATTCTGCGAACCTCCCCGAGCTTCGGCGAACAAATCCGCCTGTGTGGCCATTTCATGCACACTTGTGAAGGACCTTTCCTTCAGGAATAAATATAACTCCTTGCCACAAGTTGTTAACAATTGGTCACGAAGCAAGAAATCGATAAGACCCTCAAATGTCTTGACGACTTTACCACATTCCACCCATCGCTGCAAATAATTGCAAGTCCTACTGACGAACTGGGTGAATGTTTCGCCTCTCTCGGGTTTACTATACTTAAACGTCTTGCGAAACCCTTGCTCGGTTAGTTCATATTTCTTGAGAAGTGCCTCTTTCAACACGAGGTAATTGAGCGAATCGGCCGTGGATAAACGCGAATACACGTCTAACGCTTTACCTTTCAATAACGCGCTAAGATGGAGCGGCCAATCGTCTTTCTTCCATTTTTGTACCGTAGCATACCTCTCAAACCTATTAAGATAGCTATCCATATTATCCTTATCATCTTCAAATGGGGGCAATTTTGGACCTCTCAGTTTAACATCATGTTCCCCCTCTCTTTTAGCTTGCAAAAGCTCACAATTTCTTAGATATTCCTTCTGCCGATTTCTATCTTCCATCTCTAAAGTTTCTAACCTTACCTGTTTTTCCTTTTCTAACTTCTCCCTCTCTGCTTCCCTTTCCCATTCTATCCTTTCCCTCTCAGCCTGTTTCTCTAGTTCTATCATTTCCTTCTTGGTTTCCCTTTTTTCCCTTTCTATTTGTAGTTCCCTTTCAGATTTGTCCCTTTCTAATTCCCTCTCCTTTAATCTTTGGTCCCTCTCCCGGGCTTGTTCTTCACGAACGAAATTTCTAAGGGACTCCCCCTCATAACCAGACTGTTTCCCCAGTTCTACTAGTTCTTTCATAGAAGACATTTCAAAAGTTTGGTGGTGACAACCTTAAAGTGCAGTTTTATACAAAACACGTAATTACCACAAACCGTATTTTCTTTCACGAAATGCAACAAAAATATTAAATACAAAAAAATAAAGTAATATTAGGTATCTACCTAACCTTGGTGCTTTGTCAAGCGCATCTGAAACACACAAAAAGCATACAAATATAATAAAACAATTTCAGTGCTCTGTTATATCCGAAATGATCCCACTTCTGACACCATTTGTAACAAGATAACCGGGTGGGATATTTCGGATTGACCACAGAACACGTTTTGACGACACAGATATGGTTTAATGTGGCGATTTATATGAGTAGTGGATTATGAAGATGTGTGCGTATTTATAATCCAAATATTGGATATATTTAACATTAAAACGCACAGTTTCAAAGATGGAAAAAATATACAAATAAATTAGTTCAGTAACCCTAAAACACAGGATAAATGATTTCACAAATGATTCAATAATGGAAAGATG
Source organism: Sinohyriopsis cumingii (assembly GCA_028554795.2). NCBI lineage: Eukaryota > Metazoa > Mollusca > Bivalvia > Unionida > Unionidae > Sinohyriopsis > Sinohyriopsis cumingii. Next base: position 148,656,332 of record CM068828.1, on the reverse strand, counting down.
AATATAGTTCACTCAAATAGTAAACGATGTAAGTCTTTACACATAGTAAAAAATGTATTCGCTCAGGTAGCGAAATTATGTCACTAAACACAAGGACGGATATACAATCTATCCTTCCAGTCCTGAATAATACACTGGGTCTTACTAACCCAAAATTAGCATACAGCTAATAAAATACATGTGTGGAGATGCATTCCGTCACCCGTGCACCATATCCGCTCCACAGCTCCTCCGAATCAATTTCACAACTGCTATAGACTCCGGACCCTCGGAATACTATGATCACTCGGAACATTAGACCCTCCGGACACTTGAAATATTAGACCCTCCGGACCCCCTGGTCCTTTGACGGCTCTACAGCTGGGTCACCTTAGTCACTCTGGACACTCAGGACGCTAGACATTAGACGCTCCGGCACCTTAAACGCTCCGGACACACGGACGTTTCTACACTCTGACAACACCGGACACCCCGGATATTCCTACCATCAAAAACAGCTGAAAATATACCCGATACAGTGTACTAAACTTGATACAGACATAACGTAAGGACGTTATACATGGTAAGTTATAAAGATTATATTATTATGGCAATTACAAAACCAGAGGTTCAATAGTAAACCTAACCCTGCTCGATAAGACAATAGTAAAGAATTCTTTTATTAAAAAAAATGTAGCTTTACATTACCAACATAATTCCTTTACTACGTCGCAACAAGAATAAAAGAAATGCACGCATTATGCTGTATAAAGGAAACTATATAACAAACATGCAAAGGTAAATATGGTAATACACTAGTTATCACTTAAAACTGAAAAATTACCTACCCTTACAGCTGGAGTTGTGCGAATCCTTTTAGCAGGCCGCTTGCTGACAAAACCATTAGTATTGTAAAGGTCCTTTACATGCAGTAACGTATTTATACCTTTAGAATTTTCGTTTTGCCTTATCGAAGGCACCTTGCACGTGTGGCATAGGACGAATCGTACTCACGATTTCGAAATACAATAGACCGTAATATAATCACCCTCGGGTATCTTTGTACAGCAAAAAAACGAAACCCGAGTACAAGTATTTAATTAACAACATTTACACCATTCCGTGACAGTGTTCCGTCAACATTTGAGGGTGCCCTGCAGGAAAGTGACAATATTTGCACACGTAGGGATACAGCGAGCACACGTCCAAGTATTTGATTTCTTCTCCTTTCAGGTGGCATTGGTCCTTCCTCCGTACAAACTATCCCTCGGGTTCAGGTGTCCATCAGCTTGTAACTTTCCACGACACGTTTAAACTCGGGATCGGTTTTCAAACGGCGATCGTATTCGTGTTCCAACATTTCCACCACTTGGTATCCTTGCTGTTGTAACTTTAGGCGTCGCTGACAAGTGTCCTGGTACAAGTCTTCCATGGTTCGTTGTAAAAACTGATTTTTAGTGCCACGGTCAAGATAACAGACGGGACATCCGTGAAATAAGCAACCGTTAAACTCGTACACGATCTTGGGGTTTTCTAAGTCTCAGCCATCCACAGAACAATTTCCGATGGTCTTTTCGCCTCCTCCGTTGCGGGCATGTTGAATCCATTTGTCTTCTTTATCGCACAAGTAATGTAACCACCGTAGGGCTTTGACCGAGTATTAACGTTTGACATAGTTGGTCGTTTGAGGACTGATGACAGCAACGGTGTTTTCAGACATGAATCGTTGCCGGTATACTAAGGAACACGCTTTGGCGATGGTGCAAGCAACTTTCAAAGGATCGACCCCTCCGTGTTCCATGAACAGTTCTCGAAATTTTCCACAGCAACGTCGTAAAATGTCCACGTAGGAACGACAATACTTTAACATTTCTTCCTGAAAGTCAAAAGGGTCGGAGGCGTGAGCCTGGTACCAAGCGTAGAAAGCTTCTCGTTGTTCGGTATGCATGTTGTCGGGGTCGTAATAGTGAGCCTTTGGCAAATGGGGTAGAACGGCGTGTTGATTGGCTTTGGTATTGAAAAAGTGTGGAAAGTACCCTTTAGCCATTTCTGTCATTCCAAACGTTTAAGGCATTCGACTCAAAGGCATGGCCAAATAGCTCATCGAATCTTTAAACTGTACTTGTCCCACTTCCATGAAAATGATTTTGGCTCCGTTCAAAGTGACTTTAGGACGTTCGGTGCCATGTTCTGTATAGTATCTGAGAAGAAACTGTCCATCGTATCCGGAGAAATTGTGAGCCATCGCTGTGGCGTGACGATGACAATTACCATAACGTTCGATGTCCTCTTGGCTCCACGTTTCGTCGATGGGGTCTAAGACCCATTGGGCAAAATCTTCTAGTGTCTTGGGTCCTCGAAAGATTTTTTCATGCCCTCCAGGAATCTTACTGCAGTGAGGGCAATGACTCACGATAGGTACTTGAATGCACTTTTCGCACGCTCGATGAGCCACGCAGAAATTAGGAATGTGAGTGCCGGTCTCTTGCATGCATTCGAAATCGAAAATGATGAAATTGCCTTTGTTTCTGTCATCTTCCTCTTGTTGGGGTTGGTATTTTTGCATGTAGCATTGATGTTCCAAGTCCACGATGTGATGACAAATGTGACATGTTTTCTTTCCTGAACATACGTGTGCCTTGGTACTATTGGTACGTATGCCTTGTCCACACGTAGGGCACAATCTCAGGAGTTGACAAGCTCATTTCTTCTGTGAACCTTGCGTATTCAGATGTTGTTGGTAACAGGCAGGGCTGACAAACGTGCGCAGACAAGCAGGACAATGCACTGGTTCTTGCCCTTCGCTCAGACGGGGTTGAAAGGCCAAACATCCTGAGCATTTCGATCCACAATGCTTGTGTTGCTCTCGATTGTTATAGCCATAGTCACATTTCTCACAATAATAACCGTATCCTAGGAATGCAGTGATGGTGGTAATGGTATCGAAATGTTCTTCGTGATGATAAAGGTGAATGTATTTTCCATCTTTAAAATCTTGGCCTCGAAACAACAGAGGCCCGCGCATTTCTTGAGGGTGCACTTTCAAGGTGTAGCGTGGAGCTAGGACATCTTGGAAGTTTTGCATTTCAGGAATGCCACAAGGTGTGTCTTTGGACGGGCCGGCTTGTTGTAACAGGAGTTCTCCTTCGTTTCGTTGTTTGGCTCGGTTCGATTTTCGAATTTTCTCCCAGGCTCTTTTCTATTCTGCCGTGTCGTTCTTGTCGGCATACGCTCGTCCCACCACGATAGCCCTGGTTAAACACATCTGGTCTTGAGGGTTGTTAATTTGGACGAGGCTACGCTTAATACTACGAAGGCCGTTCACTATAAAGACCTTTTTGCGACCACTCCTTTGAGGAGGAGAGGTGTGGGTCATTTTCACTGTGGCTTTTCCATCGGTGATGTCAAAATGGTCGTTGGATTGTTGCACCTGTTGTATCTTGTCCATGACTTTGGAAAGGGTTAGTTCTGCGGGTCTGATAAACCCGATCCAAACAGGGGATTTCAAGCCCTCGTGATATATGGATAGTCCCAAGCGATCGCCTTCTTTGGGTTGACATTGTCGCTTGAGTGTGGTGAGCAAAGAATCCCACACCTCGGTGATGAACCCTTCTGCTTTCTCCAAGGGTACGTCGGACTTGAAATCTTTAAACTTCACCGTGTATTTGTAAGTCGTGGTTCTAAATTTTCTAAAGGGTCGCTTTTCCGTCTCTCGAATGTGATAATACTTTTCAGGGTTGACTGGTGAACTTGGATTAGGTGCAGACTCACTGGGGTTCGATTCTGGTTCACTCATATCATCTTCAAAATCACTGGCGTGAATTTGTGCCAAGACTTCAGCGATGGTACGAGGCGATAGATCACGTTTCTGCCTCTTGCTTTCTTCTTCTTCTTTCTTCTCGAAATGATTCAATCGTTTCATCTTGATAGCAAAACGTCAAATGACTAAAGTTTAAACACCATGGGCTACTTTATATCCATGGCAGACCAAGCGCCTATATAAAGGGGTGTGTCTTACGGTCCACTATTCATTTCACTCTCACTGGATCAGAATAGACCTGGCATAAAACGTAAGTGTCTCTTTGTTGTAGAATAAGAACATAGTGGCTAACTAAAACCCTAGAAAAGAAACAGTATTCCATTTACCAATGTGTGAAAGTCGAGATTACGTTTTTGCTAGAAGATTTAAGGCTTTCTATTGTTGTAACAGTATTTATGCTGTATAGTCTGTTGCTGCAAAATGGAAATATCTAGAGCAAAATGATTGCGTTTGTTCAGTTTTTTATTTCAAGCCCTACAAAAGGATACAAGTTTGTCTTGAAAGAGGATTGAAACTCTAAGTTACACGGACGTGAAGGAAAACACCCCCTTTGTTCCTACAGTTAGCTGCCGATGTGTTTATTCTAATCATGCTTGCCGTATATCTTTGTTATTTTAGAAGTCCTATTTCTTCGGAAGTAAATACACACATCAATAGACAGACAGCTTGTGTCATCATCCTTGAAGTTCACTATACTTTAGTTTATTTACTTCATAAAATCCCCAGATTCACAATTTAAAAAAAAAAAAAAACCATGCCACTCAGTACACTTCTGACTCCACCTATGTGAGTGTGTATGTCAAAATGTTTAAGTGAGGTAAAAAAGAAATTGACAATTTCAGAAAAGTGAACCAGTACTGTGACCTTTCAGTAGTTGATACGGTTAGAAGAAATGGTACAATACACAACAGAGCGATTCAAGTTCATATTCAGTCTGTCTGCACTGCAATGGTAACAATGCAAGAGCGTAGGCATTATTTTGCCACACTAACTTCGAACAAAACAATGCATCGCTCATCATAAACGATTTCATTGGCTAGACTTATTTTCTGACCGCGTTCACTACGAATTGACTTCAGTATCTCTTCACACAGTGTCGAGATAAGTCATGTCTCACTGCTAGTCGATTAATAAAATAATTAAAAAAAGTAAAACTAACGCAAGAACAATCGTACCCTGGGCGATCCCGCAGAAATTGTATCAGTTTTATAGTCAAATACATCACAGCATATTTTGGATGAACTATTCTGTGAGAACTTTACATCCACGTTATCAAAAAAGGAGGGAATTTTAGTTGCCTAAATCTGCAGTTCACTCTGGTCATATTTAATAATGGTGAAATTTTTATATGGCTGTGATTATCTGAGTGGAATGAGTGTTTCTTTGAATCTTTCTTCACGAAAATAGACTGTAAAAACAAACGTAAGTGTCTTGATATGTTCTACAGTAGGAATAACTCTCTCTCTCTATCTCTCTCTCTCTCTCTCTCTCTCTCCGTCATAGTAGTGTTGTTTGAAATCTTAAAGGTATCTGTTCCCGTGTGAAGATACCTCTCCAAAATTGTGACCAGTAGTCACCCTATTTCTGTGAAATGTTCAGTTTGTCATGTAATTTTTTTTTTGAAACACTTACATCCTTACAAATTGTAAATCAGTAAATCGGTGGATGAAATAATATCTGGAGTGGACGAGCTTGTACAATTCAGGTATCGTAGCTTTCTCTTTATTTTGGCTCTGCAATGTGTCACGGAAAAATTCTAACCTTATATCTACCGTTTTTTCAAGAAAGGAAACAAACACAAGGCTTTTTCAAGAATGACGCGAGTGACATTGCGCTGTATAACCCTGCCTATGGTTAACTCTGAAATCTAAAACCAAAACACACGTTCGGAAAAAAATTGTAACAATGTTGAAGAATGACGTGGGTGACATTGCACTGTATAACCCTGCCCATATATTGTGGTTATGTTTTTAGCTTGTCAGCGTGTGAATAGTATATTGGCGTGTGTGGAAAGTATATGATTGGGTTTTGTATGCCTTCACGTACGTTTGTGTTGATAGTATATGATTGGGTTTTGTATTCCCTCACGTACGTTTGTGTGTATAATAGAGTGTGTGGTTATTTAACCTTCCCCTTCTGTGTGGATAATAGAGCTTGGGGTTAGATTTGGCTTGTCAACTCAGTGTTTGTCTCTTGTCTGTGTTATTTCCATCTCCCATGTTCATTTTCCCTTGACGCTATACAAACCCAAGATATATTACCATGTTCATTTTCCCTTGTCTCTATACAGACCCATCCTTGTTCAAATTCCCATGTTAAATTCCCATTGTCGCTAGACAGTCCTTGACGACAAGGGGAAATTTAACATAGGCAATACACCCTGGTTAGGGGCTTGTGAATAGTAAAGCAAGAGTTTGTTTTGTTTCAAGCGTGATTTTTAACATTGTCACTAGACAGTCCTAATACCTTTTGTCTCTCTATAGTCCCACCCATGTTAAAGTTCCATTGTCCCTAGACAAACCCACCATGTTACAGTCCCATTGTCCCCAAGTACCGGTCCTGTATTCCTATGTTACATTTCCGTTGTCCCTATACAAACCCATCCATGTTCCATTCCCTTGGGACTGTAGAGCCACAATGGGAAACTAATGTTATTTCCCCCCCCCCCCATGTTCAATTTCCTCGTCCCTATAATACCTATGATTTTTTGTAAAGTTATTTGTACTCTAGGGATTATGGGAAAATAACATTATGTTGTCCCTATAGTACAACGGATTTTTTCTTATAGTCCCTACGGTACAAAACCCATGTTTTTAATGATAAATCCCCTAGTCCCTACGGTATCCCCATTTACTACTTATGCCTCAAGCTGTTACGTGTGAGGACGTTCCGCTTTCATAACTGATGGCGGCACAGGCTAAATTAATTTGAATCGCAGATATAATCCGGACACTGTCTGGCGCCATATGGTACCGAAACCCGTTATGTTATGCATGTACCATTCGTTTGTCATCGGAAAGTTTGTTACTATCTTCCAAGCAACCGAGGATTGTTTCTATTCGTTATGGATTTTAACCTATTATAGTTCAGTTTTAATGTATATGACAGTGGGGTGTTAGCTTATGTGCAGGTATGAATACTGTAGAGTCTTTCCCTGTTACCAATGAAATCATCCATCAAATTTATATTCACAATCGTGATCGAATATTAGGATATCTGTAATAAAATCGCAACGACGCCAGTGCAATCTCAAATATAGGGGATTCCCCCTCCGTGATTGGTTTAGAGAAAGTCACATTAAACTCGTTGATGAGATATGTACGCTGCAACGCAGAATTTATTTGAAAAAGAATATCCTCCGATTTCATCATCATTGTGCGAACATCTTTGTGTATACATCATCGATGTCTTCAATACTTTCATGCATCAGCTCCCGAGAACCTCCGCAATCCATCATGTCGTTGGTGGGCGACCACTGAAAAATCGATGAGCCCTCATTAATGAACTCTAGTGTGTTGTTGCTCGTGTGAATCGCAGAAGTGTTTTGCGCGATTTATCCTGTGCTGAAAGCCTGGATGCCTCATCAATTACATTTATTGACTGATAGGTAATTCTTCACGTGCGGGTTTAGATATTTCTTGTCAACATGTGTAGGCCCAAATGACATCTTCTTAACATTCGGAGGAGCAGATGTTTCCTTTTCAACTGTTACAGGTGGGTAAACGGTTTAGGGTTTGTGTGATGACCCGGTTCGGTTCGGTTCGACGTGCGTGAAGTCGTTTTCGGAGTCTTTCCTAATCTACCTCTTTCATAAATTCTACCAACCATGCATTGTCTTCGTAAACGTCAAATTCTTTATTATGAACTGCTTCAAGTATTTCAATATAACGATCAAACGATCAAACAGCGAGCTAGTGGCTAGTTTAAACCCAATAACGTCCCTGTATACCCTATTTGGTCCATATAGCTTTCACATTCGATGATGGTGTTTTGCTCAAGTACTCTTTCTATGATTGGGTATCAAATAAGCGGCCTCAAGGGGATTTCAAACAGATACTGTCATCCTGCTTCAATAAAACTTTGTGGATCTGTTCAGGGTCTGATACAGGAGCGATAGTGGTCGTAGACGATTTTCAAGTGCTAATCTGATGTCTTTTCCAAGGTCATTATTGTCTTGTTGAAATTTCTCCATCCGTGCTGCCTAGTGTTAGATTGCTTGACATGTGATGGAAGTTGGACACGCCATCTCCGCGGACTTTTTCTCAACTTACTTTGCTTGTTCTGCAGTTTCACGCCTAAGTTTCATCAGTGGTTCAGATGTTTGTTCGACGTAATCTGTGAGATCTTAGGGAACAGTCTGTCTTATATTAGACACTTTAGCGGTCGAATATAACATAACAAATCAGTTCCATGGCGTTCGCGGACAACTTTACTACATCGCTCCACATACACTGCTATAAAATGGCAGTTTTGGTCATTCAATATATTATGGTGGTCGTTAAATTGTTCTGTCACGACTTGCGCAATATCTTCCGGAAGTTTTGGTCAGTTGTAGTGAGGAAACCGCAAACATATTCCGAAAGTCATCCCGCGAGTGGTCGGCGGCACACTATGTCCAAAGAATGTTTGTCATGTGCGCCAATGTCACGAAATATGATTATAATGTAACAGTTATCTCGTATTACTTTAGGCAAGTGTGCGTATCGTTGAGTCACATAGACGACATATGTTTTTGTGACGGTCTTGGCAAAATATTTTCTTAATGTTCAAACATAATATTGTCGTACAAGACAATATTTAGACACGCCATCTCAGCGTACTTTTTCGCAACTTACTTTACTTGTTCTGCATTTTCATCAGTGGTTCAAATGTTTGTTCCACGTACTCTGTGAGATCTTATCGAACAGTCTGTCTCGTCTGTAACATATATTAGACACTTTCGCAGTCACAAATAACATACCAAATCAGTTCCATAGCGTTCGCGGAAACTTTACTAAGTGGCTCCATAGACTCTGCTATAATATGGCAGTTTTTATCATTAAATATATTATGGTGGTTGTTAAATTGTTGTGTAACGACCCGCGCAATATTTTACGGAAGTTTTGGTGAGTTATAGTGAGGAACCACAAATATGTTCCGATAATCATCACGCGAGTGGTCGGCGGCACACTATGTCCAAAGAATGTTTCCAAGTCCAACTGTGTCGATGTCACGAAATATGATTAAAATGTAACAGTTATCTCGTATCACTTTAGGCGAGTGTGCATATTGCTGAGTCACATAGATCACATCTGTTTTTGTGTCGGTCTTGACAAAATATTCTCTCTTTTGTCTTGATGTTCAAACATAACATTGTCGTACACGACAATATTTGCGTGATTTACTTCTTTGTGACAGCTGAAGCGCTTCCGCACAATCTCAGAGTACATCATAACACTGTTGATCGTCCGCAGATGGTACAGTTATGTAGAACGGATCCAACGTTAACCATAAAAAAATTATAGTTAACAATATTTGAGTTTTCTCTGATCCAGGCAGACCATTCATTATTCCTCTTTGTTTTCGACAGTTGTGAACCAAATATATGCATCTTTTAAAATTTCATATTTATTTTATTTTACAGCGAATGTATTTATTGTATTTTTCATAATGAGATATTGAAATATTTATGTTGCCACAGCGATCATAATATACACAACGTGACAGATCAAACTAATCATTTTGCGTCGAACAAGCCTGTTCATGTGACCTAGCCCAACCAACTGGAAGTTACTGAATTCTTCTAGAAACGTCGAAACTCCATCAGACAATGAGAAATTAATACAAAGGCGCTATTAAATTTAATGACCATTATTAATAATTGTTAGCACATACGAATGCAAATGTATAGATCCTATGTAATATTATAGCAGACTCAGGACACTTAGGTAAAACAAACTAAAGATATTCTGTACAATTTTACAGCCATGAATAACAATTACAAAAATTAAATAAAATCATGTACCAGTAGTTACAAAAATTATATATATACATAACGTATGTAGGATATAGAATTGTAAAATATAACTGTCATAAGTTATTGCAAAAGTTTGGAATCGACGTATATTTCCGTCAAATATATAGGTGTTTTATGTAGATATAACGATGTGTTTCACTTTTAACATGGAATCAGTTTGTATTCTTACTTCACGATGTCACTTTCAAGTGATATATTGCCATATCTCTACTCAAACACGTGGATATATTGTTGTTAGTACGTTAGCAACAAACAACGTTCATCTTTATATACTTTATATATCCATGTTCCAAATAGTCGATCATTCAGAGAATGAAAATTTCTAAAATTCCAGACAAGTGGACAGCTTATCATACTATCGAAAAGCTAAATAATGATACTAATTAAGTATACCTTTGTCTTGTTCTGTTTCCGTTCTAACCTCTGTCTCAACAATATTATTAATAGTGCTAATTTTTTCAATATCCAAATAAACTTCAGTTACACTTGGGTTAATGATGACAATATATCCTGATGTTTAGCAATGTGCATATTTGGCTCCATTATCTGTTAAGCATCAAAACATCAAGAGAATGATAACAGTTTTCCGTATTCTTTTATCATGTTCTAGGTGCTATTAATAATTTCCAGAATAGTATTACACAATCCTGGATCTTTAAATTACAAAATACTTTACTGGTCTTGTGAAGTGTTTTCGATTTAATGCCTTTCCTCCAGTTTAAAACACATCATGATACGGAATAAATGCTCCCTATTTACTTTAACTTTTATTCCGTATAATGAGATATTTTCGAGCGATAAGATTCCTGTATGTTTTTCGTTTTGATAAATGAAATTGCATTTATGATTCATCTACCATGTAAATATATGACGCACCCTGATAACATTTCAGAGCAAAACATACATCTGATCAACTTAAAGAGGCAATCAGAAAGAATCAGGAACTGACAGATGAACTTGAAAAAGAGAAACGGTAGGTCAGCTACATCATTATAAATACCATCACAATATCGTCATTATCATCGCCATCACGGCCATCATTATTGTGAACAGAAGTGACACCTAAAGATTTTGTAACGCATGCGGTTTGAGAGCACAAGCGCTTGTAAATTTGTCAACTTGTTTTTTTCTGGTGACTTTATCGGCGTTAAATGTCATAAAAACCGGTCAACACATTTCTAGAAATTTAGAAGTTTAAAAATGGGGAGGTGAAAACAAAGTTTCCCAAACATATATTAACTCGTTTCCCTAAGTCGTGACCTAGATCTTGATCTTCGTTAGGAGACAATAAATAACGTTCACAGAGACACGCAGACGCAAAGTTAACAATAGGTATTTATATTTTGATAAAGAGAAATAAACCTATGAAGAAGAATGAAATGATCTAAACTAAAGAATAGAACAAGTATATACGATATAACTATGATAATACAAAAGCGTTATGCTGTACTTGGTTTTCTCGTGCAAATCAGTATGATGTTTTGAGCACTGCTAGCTTCTGGGGGTGTCTGTGCATTTCAATCCATACATTTATCTCAGATCAAACGCGATGATCTAAGTTGATACCAATGCCTCAGAAGTTTGCGTATTTACCTGAAGTGCGTGTAAAACTAGCATTAGCAGTAATTGCCGCTTATTTGTTGACGTTGCCGTTTATCTAGCATTATATTTTGCTGCATATTATTATTATTATTATTATTGCTATCAACGTCATCATGATGGCTTTATTTACTATAAATACTACAACTACCACTACTACTACATGGTTTCCAGATGTCACGAGCTGAAGTATGCAAAACTGGGAAGCCTCATCGATAAGCAAAAGGAACAAAACATAAAGGCATGTGAAGAGCAGTTCGAAAATCTTAAAATGCACCTAGATGACGGAAAAGATTTTGTTTCAAGGTAGTATCACATACAAGTATGTGTAGATAATAAATCACATATATATTTGAATAGCCAATATTTAATTTATACAAAAGATAAGCGCTGTAGCTTAATGGTCAGCAGGTTGGAGTAGGTTGCTCTGTTTTGTTCTTATGCAACACTTTTACCTGCATCGCCCAACCAAACAAAATAAAGCATCTCTGCAAAAGACCCGATAGAGGGCTTAGCTAAAAGAAAACCAAAATGCTTTTGTGTGTGATGCACAATATATATTGATCAGAAATATTTTATTTAATGCTATAAGATAGTGTATAAGGTATTATAATTATATTTGCCCCATTAATAGGAAATATAATTATATTTGCTAAATTTGTCAATGAGAGACCTATTTCTCGCAATGCATAAGTAATTATATGGGTCATTAATTTGGGTAGCGATTTCAATGGCTTGTTTGATGATTTCACCTCGCAGCTCTTTTACCTCTTGATTTATATTCTCGCGACGGTAGCTTTGAAGATTCATCGCAGTTCTGGTACTAATAATGTCACACCGTAGTACAATTGCTCGAATAGCAGACCTTGCCCAGGCATATTGCAACTGGGTGCAACGCGCACACGCACTTGAAACCATTTATCTTTCTTCGCTGGTACAACCGTCATGCAATCATAAAAAAGTATTATCACATGAAACATTTATGTTTCCGGCGATTGTGTGTAGCATGCTTCTAGCTTCACCGCGAACTACATTGATTGCACCCTTGTTTTGCACAGTCAAAGATTGTTGTAATTTTTGTCCAAGAAATGCTAAATGAACAAGCTCGTGTTTGCTGAATATTAGTCTGTATTTTTATTTACGCCGGTTGAGTTAATCTCGTGTCGATATAATTGAAAGAGAATTTTATTTTGGTGCATTTGTCGGTGAATACTATTTCATCGTTATAGAGACAATCTCAGGATGTTTTCACAGCCGACAGCGATGTAGTTAGCTACTGTCTTTCTTGCTTGCTAATGCGATGATTCCAAGCTGGTCTCGATTTGATATTGGTAAATATGGGCAATTCCACCTATAGAGTCCTATTTGATCCTCAAGTAGATTAAATTTGAGTGTATACTAAGGATTATCAACACCGTTTCCACGCATTCGTCGACGAGTGGATAACAATGACCATCAATGCTGGCATGTTTTTCTAGTAGCTAATCTAATACCCAAACGCTGCGAACTGCAGAGACCGTCGCGTTCGTCGTGCTTACAAGGTTCATATACAAATACCAAAAACGGTTTCTATTGATTCATTTTCAAAATGTAATCCCATATATCTCTAATATTTCAAACATGTTAAGCTAGAAGGATACTGCAACCGAAAAATTTTAAATTACTTATCATTGGGACCTGGCCTGAATACGGAATCCTTGAAATGTCATTTTTTTCGATTGAATAGTCGGATACCCTTATAAAGAGGTAGTAGATGTGTACACTATACAGAAATACCATATGGGTATATCAGCAACACGTTTAGTGTTTCCTTGTGTACAAAATCATCTATATTTACACGTAATAAATAAAATGATACATACTTTGAGACAGCAGAAGACAACACAAGTGTGTGTGTCAGTTTGCCTTTGTTAGACTCGACCACGATATCTGTTAATGACTCACTGATTTTCACGTGCACGTATTGTTTCGTTGTAGCATCATAACCATTCATGGGGTCTTGCATCTCTCGGATTCAGTTTTGATCCATGATAAGATCGTCGTTCATTTCATCGCCGAATGTTTTAACGTTTGTTTCTGTATTTGTGTCAACGTAGTCTTTCATAAGCTCAACCGACACGCCTGAGTCTCTGATTCTCTTATTCTCATTGATTCAGGCCATGCTTTTTGTTGTAATTGCACATCGCGCCTTCAAAACAGTGTCGTTGATGTCCACGTTAGAAGTTTACTATTGTTCAGTTCGATCCCAAAGATCAATGGCTTGTTGTTTGGGTCCACGACAACAACAGTACAGTTGGTCAGCTAAGTTAAATCAGCTTCGGTTTCAAACCTGGTCAAATCCATAATGTCACCTCGCCATCGGGTCGCTGAGTTCGAGCGTCCGTAAATGTCAACTGGCATATCGTATATACGTTTTTGGCGTAGCTTCTATGTGACGATGGCGAAATCTGCATCCGCTTGTGGTGTCGGGATTTTCTCGAGTCCACCGCAATGCTTGAACGACGAAAAATCAACATAATGGACCGTCTATTCCTTTAAAACAGCGGTAGACAACTTTGTCTACCAGCGGTGAAGGTACCACGTAGATAATCGACAACTTGACGTGGAGTTGCAAGCCAGTACGAGTCAATATATAAAAGATTTTGAAGCTTCACCGCACATGCGAGCAAATTAGTTCCTGGTCCTGTTGGCGAATTCAGGTTGACGATTCCAGTTTTCTAGTGCGATGGCTCATTGAAACAAGTTCATCCCTCACCAAAACCCCTGGGAAATGTTTTGACTAATTTTGTCATCGCGAGGAAATCAAAATTTGTCAATGGCAAGAACACAGTGGAAGACCTATTTTGAGTCCTAGATTCTGTGTAAGCTTTGCTTCTTGCCCGGGTAGCCGAAGTCCTTGCTTACAAACAAGGCCCGATAGTCGAAGACTTTTCCTTTTCTTTGCCATTGCTATGCAAGAACAATCATTGAATATTTCCAGCAACCGACTTTTTCATAGCCATCATGGATGCGTTTCTGACGCCCCTAACACAGATCTTATGCAACTGCAGGAGCATCTACCGCCAATAACGCTGACATGGCCGCAAGGAATGGAAATATTCCGCCATCGTGTTTCATAGCGGTGACAACTTAAGAGTCATCCAGCGACGCTAACGTTGGTTTACTTTGAGCTGTTGCAGCATGGTCGGTGTAAACATCAGCGGGGCGTTCCCAGATAACTTGTCAGGGGAAGGTTTGAAATAAACTATCGAATGTTATTTAACGGCGGCTGCGTTTTTTTTTTTTTGAGTGTACCTCGACTCAACGTGACAAGTTTACGCTGGTGCTACATTTTATTTGAAAATGCAACATGTTCACTTATATATGAGAATTTGTGGATTTGTTCTTTGCTAAGTTTTCAACAAAACAACTCACCCTGGGAATGAACTTTTGACCTTCATCCTGGTTGTGACTTTATGTCTTAGTTTTTTATATGAAGTTGTACTCATTCCATATCTTAAGATAAGTCTTTGTGGAATCAGTTTTGGTTCTGTTCAGTTATAATTTTGAGAGGATTTATTTGTTTAAATTATTCATTAGAATTGCAAAGTGCTAATTGATTTAGAACTAAATAATCACTATTTCTTTAATTATTGTGAATTCATTTAAGGATGCTTTGGATTATGTCATTGTGATACTTCAGGAATGTTGGCACATTAACACATTGCATATTTTGGTCACATCAGGATATTCAAAATAGGAATTCATTCGGAACACCGCTGGAATTTATTTGGAATACTCCATATCTTTGGACTCGTGATAGAACGTTTAGTTATATTTGGGATTTAATTCACAGTATTGGAAGTTCCTTTGTAAATGTTTACTTTGTATCCTGATGGATTGTCTTGCTGGTCAATATTCGCATACGATAAGATTATCGTTTTCGTGATCAGGGTCGTCAATGGTAGGAGCTTCGTCAATCGTAGGAAACACCTTGATGGCGGACGATGAAGTTGTCTCAGCTTCGTTGCTAGAACCCCAAAACACACTCCCGGTCCACGATTGACACGCAAGCGATTCCGCAAAATCTCTGAGTAAGTTATGATATGGTTGATAGTCTACGGCTGGCGCAATCAAGTACAACTGACGCTACTTTACCCATAGCAAAAAAAAGACTCGGCAACAGATGGGTTTACCTGGATCTGGCTATGCCGATATTTAACGCGCGGACCATGTTCGGAGAAACGTCGCTGTGCTTAGATAATAATAATAATAATAATAATAATAATAATAATAATAATAATAATAATTATGATTATTATTATTATTATTAGTATTATTATTATTAGTATTATTATTATTAGTATTATTATTATTATTCCACTCCATTTATGTATCATTCGCATCCTCGGGAAAATATTGCTCTTGCAGACGAACATGTTGAACATGAACTTGAGCAGATGTGTTATGACAGTACAAGGTCCTTACCTAAAGTTAAGATCAATAAAATTAAATGATGATTGATTTAATTCAAATTACTAGTCTCTTGTATTATCGCTTTATTTCTACCCTGTATACGTTTCACATACGAAAATGGGCTTTACGAAGACACTTGCCTTACTGCTAAGAAACGATATATTATTGAACTAATGCTGAGACAAATGCTACAGTTGTGATAACGCAAAATCATAAGACAAAATAATCTGCAATTTTTTTACAACCTAAAAGATGGAGAAAAGCTACATCGTACTGAACTCAACAGTTTTCATAGCGGTGATAACGATGTGGATATTCGATTAACATAAAAGCATTGCATAAATATGTTGTGAAAACTAATTGTGATGCAAAAGAACACCCAGGAGAATAATAATGTCGGTCCATCCACTTCAAAAAAAACGAAAGAAAAATGCTGCAATATTTTAGAATAGATGCGAATTTACATAATGCATTCGAAAATAAAAACCGAGAAAATCAACATTAGCCCTTACAGCAAGATGGTCAAACTTGACAGTAACTATGCAAGCACTGATATAGCGTGTGGAATGAGCTGAGACATTTGATGAAGATAAGAGGCCAAAAAAGAGACTCGACCTGCTGACGGACATCGACATGGAGCGGCATTTTGGTGGTGTGGATACGCTATTCGTAAGCCAACAATTTAATCTGTTTCGGAATAATGGACTACGACTCTGAAAGACACGCAGCTGAATTATATACATCAAGCCATCAACTTCTATGAAATAACGAGATTTCAGGCTCTGAGAATGGGTGTCTTCAATGGATAGACAATCCTTCCGCTAGAAACAATCACGGTGCGCGAACCAAAGGGCTGTTCTCCAAGTCAAGGTCGTATACCCAGAGGAACTCCACGACGCGCACAGTGTCTATCCACTTATGCTTGAGGCCTTGGTTTTATCCGAGGACTGGCAGAATGAGTATCAACTCACGATGGTGAGCGAATTGGTGTTGGACGCAAATTTACCGAATGCACCGAACTCTTTTCTAGATTAGAGAAGTACGCGGTCAACTGCATTGCCTACTGCTATATATCAAACTGAGGATGTAATTAACCAAGATATGGAGCGTGCTGAAGTTTGACCAGAGCGCATGGATAGCGCCTACATCCATGAACACATCTATGCGAACCAAGGTTAAGTCGAAGTTTGAAAACACTATTTGAAACTCATAATATTCGACGTCATTGGTGAAACATTGTTGTGTCTGAGGAAGCTGATCAAGGTGGACCTCATGCGGTGCGTGGGCGAGTGGGAAATTCTGTACCGTGGACATCTTTGGCGGGAACAATTGGCGGATCTGCATCACGATAGTTAAGGACCCCGACAACCATACAGTTTGCGTATCTATTAAATTGAAGTATTAGTAGCAATACCATCTCTGTCGTTCGGGACACGTTCCGAGTGCATCAGAAATTGTTTATCCATGTGTCTCTTAACCTATAACGCACTCGGAGAGATAACTTGCAGTCAAGGTTGCAACAACATTCCCGATAAGCTTGATATCAACTGTGTTATGGTGGGAAACCCAGCCATAAGAGGTGGTCAGAATACCGTTATCTAACATAATAATTACTATCATTTCAACAACGTTGTGAAAAACATGCAGATTACCGTTCCATATTTCTCATCTTCTTCCACCGCTAAGACTAGATGGGTCATAATGATTACTGTTGACAACGAAATGTCGCTGAACCTCAGTGAGATCGTCCCAATCTTGCATTGAAGGACCGTTGTTTTATGGTTCCTGCTCGTACACAACATAAAATGCGTTTATCAATGTTTTATGGTTCCTGTTCGTACACAACAGAAAATGCGTTTATCAATGTTCCATGGCTTTATATTCACTTCGCCCAAATGAAACATCACGGAGGACAAAGAACGCTCTTGCGGGTGATTCACGTGGGAAGAGGCGGACCATCACTGCTAAATCGCCACGTTGAAGCGGATTTTGCGAATGTGGTGCTTCAAAGTTTTAAATACGCGACTTTGTCGATAAAAAACATACCCGTCTGGCTGCTAGACTGCACCGTAGCCGTAGAAATTAATGACGAGTGCTAAACTATTACTGACACAATGAGTTTGCACAGTTCTAACTTCTTCTTCAAGGTTCGGGACATCGCTTCGATTCAGTGGCGACACCTGTCCAGCTCTTCTGAAGTAGGACAGTATATGATGCAGTCCAACCTATCCAAGTAAGTGATAGTGGACTAGCTGAAAGCTTTATCAAGCAGTGGAGGCGCAGGCGCTTTCTCTTTAAGAAAGAAAGTTGTATTCTTAACCAGACGACCAAATCACGCCAAATGGTGGGTTACGGCAATAAATCTCTCAGGTTTGTATCGTTTCCAGCAAAAATATTTTTAAATGTTGGTGGTGTTGCTCTTAGAAGCGACAACAACACAATCTCCTTCCCGAGTACCGGGTTTAGTTTATTAACCTCCACGGGATTCGAGATAATGGATCACTTGCATAGCTTTTGATCCGCGTTAATGGCATATGATGGTAGTACTCCTGTTTCACGACAGCGGTACATCTACATTTACTTCAATGTTTGCCGCCCGAGACACCCTCTGGGGTAAGGGCTTCATTGGCAGCTCACAGCCCGAGACACCCTCTGGGGTAAGGGCTTCATTGGCAGCTCACAGCCCGAGACACCCTCTGGGGTAAGGGCTTCATTGGCAGCTCACAGCCCGAGATACCCTCTGGGGTAAGGGCTTCATTGGCAGCTCACAGCCCGAGACACCCTCTGGGGTAAGGGCTTCATTGGCAGCTCACAGCCCGAGACACCCTCTGGGGTCAGGGCTTCATTGGCAGCTCACAGCCGACGAATATTCTTAACCATTTTGACCATACTTATCTTGCTCTCGAGCAAGTCAAAGAGAAGTCAAAGAGCTTATTTGGTGTTTGAAAACAGCAGACAGCAAAATGTAAGGAACAGTTGCGAAACAAGATATATAGGAATTAGAATCAGTGGCTCCTGCCATTAAAAGCAATGACAAACCCTCAGTTCAAGCGAAAATTGACAATGACAATAAATAAAAACCAAAGTTGGAAGAGTACCTGTTTAAATGTGGAACTAAGAGCATAATGAAGTCTGCGTTACTGCACAAAATAAGCCACACTCTCACCACAGTTACATACCAAACACTGTTCTAAACAATGCAATATCTGATGTTGAGTTCAAACGAATTCTCGACGGAACGACAAAAAACTTGCAAAAGAGATTCAATCGAAATCTCTGGAAAAAACAATCATTAAAACAAACATAAAACCCAACGAAACTGTTCTGGAGCTACTAAAAGGAGCTTCTCCGATTACCATTAGCTGCATGCTATATTTATCGTCCTCCTAAACCTCTTCCTTCTCACACTCAAGGCTCTGGATAAATGTTGAGACTATATTCCCGTCCCTGTTGAACATCGGTTCATTGGAGACGCTGTCGCAAGAGAAGCTGCATGGGAACTGGTATGCAATGGTTTTATATTTTACTTTCTCCTGATTGCCAGCTCGACCTTCCAATTTCACATTTAGTACCGTTGTTGTTGATGTTGTTGTAGGGTTTAACGCCATTTGCAGCACACGATAGGCTATACATGGCGTCCAGTATTAATGGTGGAGGAAGAACCCGGGAAAACCCCGGAAAGAACCACCGACCCACTAGAAGCTACTGGCAACATACCCACGTTGGCTGAATCTTAGACTCGAACCGCCGCAGAAGAGGTGAGATGGCAGTGATCCGTAACGAAGAGCGCGTTAGACCACTCGGCCACTCGGGGCCCCCCATTTAGTACCGATATATTCACATAAATGATATTCGGTGGTGGTTCTCAAAGACCATGAGATTATTTCCTGGCTCCAGTAGTGACACGCAGTGGCCTTTTGTCTATATCCTTGTTGTTTTTCATGGGTACTTAAAATAGTTCGGCCTTGCTAAATTCGTGCAAATATTATCTTTTTCATAATGTATTGACATGCTATGTCTATTTGACTTTTGTAAAACCGTGTAAGATATATGCCATACGCACACTTTTAAATAGTATGCTCAATGAGATGTTCGAGCCTTTATGTTTCTGGGTTTACGTTATATAATTTTAGTACATAATAATTAAGTAATTTTACGAAACAGATTAGCTTGACCCAGAGTTTGCTTCAAGTGCGGCCAAAAGATTAAACTTTGACAATCAGTCACGACAATTATCATTATTTTGGACCAAAAATTACTATTTAAAGTGCACAAGCTTCAACAGATGGCACACTAACAAAATTATTGGATAAGTTTTGTGTTACCCAAACTGTGTTCCATGATATGATTTTTATAATAATATAAGTTTCATTGATGAAAACAATGATCAAATCTTTTGCAGAATGTATGGCAGAAGGAACGGATACTTGCATAGTTCTGCTTCATCCACAATAATCGAAACAAGGTATTCCATGTGTTTGTGTGTGTGTGTGTGTGTGTGTGTGTGTGTGTGTCTGTGTCTATATGTATGTGTGTCTAAGAGAGAGAGAGAGAGAGAGAGAGAGAGAGAGAGAGAGAGAGAGAACATATTACAAGTTTTGAACGCAGTCCCAGAAATTGTTTCTTGGTAACCTTGAGGACTGCATTAATTATGCTGAATGCTGTCACTACTGTAAAATTTTATGGTTATTTGTGTGTGCATCCCTAGGTGTATGTGCATGCGTGCGTCCATGCGTGTGTGTATCTTTGAGAGACAAAAAAGTATAAAGAGCATTTCAAATGGTTAATGATTTAATATTAACTTTATGAAACGAGTTGAGTTCGCAAATTCTCGACATTTTGCTCACTGAGTTTCATAAATTTAATATTAAATCATCAATCATTTGATGTTCTGTTTATCACGTAGTTTTGATTGTAATGAAAATAATTAAGAGAAAAAGAGGAAGAAGGACTTCTTTGTTATTCTGGCAAAGACGCAGTACCTTTCATTTGTTGCACGTCATAAATAGTCCGAAACTCTCGTTTAATTAATAATGCTCTTTTCTTGAACCAGTAAAATTTCAATGTGTATATTTTACGAATTTTAATTCATTTAAGTTGGTGGATATTCATACGAAGGGATGATTACTGGATGCAGAAATAATAGATGTATTGTAATTATTTGTGATCTTATTATTTCATTTGGAACAGAAGACATAACAAGCTTTATTTAGAGTCAAAATTGCATCACATTATACAAAACGTTAGCTCTATGGAGCTATTTTACTGCCTAAAAATGCTGAGGTTGGATAACTTTCTGTCAGTTGGTAATTTTATTTACTCTTGTAAGTTAAAATTTAAGCCACGCTTGTCATATGGTGGATATTATGTTATAGGTATCTCTTCCCCACACCCATCCCCAGTCCTCTTTCCATTCACCGATACCTATATGTTTATTGGTAATTTGCCCCTGTGAGTTAAATTGGCCATATTCTGACATTTTTGGCAATGCACTTGGGACAAAAGGTTTGAAAATGACCGCCAAAATGTTGTGATTAAATATAAAGACAAGAAGTTCCAGAAGGCGGGGTAAGGAAAATTCCCACATTCGCACCCAATCAGTAAAGAAAATACTACGCAAAGATTTTATGGGCATATTTAGAGCACTCGGAATCACATAAAGTGATATGCTAACATGTTGCCATATCCAAAATATTAAACTGCGCATACAATATATAAAGTGTACCAACTACGCGATGAGTAAAAGAAAAAGAAATGGTAGTTTGTTATTTAGGCAGAAAAACCACCAGAATTTCATGACACACTAGTATTGTTAAATATATTTTCATGAGTGATAAGGGTACATAATAATAGATTCGGCGAACAAACTGAGCCGAAAGAAAAATTGTACTCTTCTACTACGACTAACCAGATCAAATACTGAATAAATATGAAATCTCTTGAGATTTTTCAATCAGCCAGACATGAAACGAAAATAATATTGTCCTCGTTTGAAAAACAGACGGACGACAAAAGAGCTTACAGCGATAATAGTTTTGAGCGCGGTCGCAGAACATTACTTTGCATAAATTTGAGAGACGACACATCTGCCCCAAAATACAATCTTAAGTTTATAAATGATTGTCATAGTAGGCACGTTGTAAAGATGCACAACACTACATCCATTTTAGACAACTTGCATGAACTAGACACAGAATCTTCCGTTATTGATGAAAATGCCTAAATGGGTATGATTTTCATATTCTACAGCAGGTTTCTTATCAGAATACGATTGAAACTCGGATTCTCTAACACAGTCAATAGATTTCCAAATTAAAAGCGCCGATCTCGCCTCGGCATGCATTTTCTTGAGATTTCCATTCCATAAAGGAGTGAGGCAAGGTCTGAACCTTGTTTTATGTCCAATCTTCACTGTGAATAGTATTAGACGACAGTAGTAAGGTGGGGTACATTAGCGACAATGGGAATTAGCATTACAGAGACCCCTGGGTCAGATTAGCGACAAGGGAAATTTAACATGGCGAAAAATCGTGGGTCAGATTAGCGACAAGGGAAATTAACATGGAGAAAAATTGTGGGTCACTCTAGCGACAAAGGGAATTTAACATGGAACTATAGTGTGGGTCTGTCTACCGACAAGGGGAAATTAACATGGGGAATAGAGTTTGGGCTTTTGGGATTTTTTTAAAAAATTTTTTTAAATTTAAATTTAAATTTAAATTTAAATTTTAAAAAAGGGTAGGCAATGGAAAGGCTATCTCTTTTCGAGAAATATGGCTGGCCCTGAAAAGGGCCTTTGGGTTTATGTTAATGTATTCATTAACATAAATGGTACCGCATTGGTCTTCTTCTTGTCCTTAGGCTACGTCTCACTGTTGGTCCGTAAATCAGCACTCTTTTCAGGCATCCTTGTCTTTCAACGTAGATCCTACGTATCCACAGGCTGGTGTTTGTCCTGTGGACAACGGTCCACTTGGCTCGGACATACATGAGCATGTCCGTCCGGAACATCATGGAAGACACAAGCGTAGAAGATTGCACATCGGTCCACATCTTGAAGCGACGAGAACAAGTGAATCAATGCAGTGAACTGCGCTTATTTATAGGTACAGGAAGGATTGAAACGGATTGAATTCATTTACCAATCCGAACACGCGTTACAAAATTCAGTCAGCTCGCATCCAATCCGAAGAGAGCAGTCTGTGACGTCACGTGGTCTATATAGATTCGTTAGCGCTTGTGTGCAGTCAATCTATGCGACAGTGATTCAACATGACGGAAACTCAGAAAACGATCCATTGGGGTGCACCAGCAGGGGAGACTGCCCAAGGGAATCCAGACTTACTTTCAGAAGAGGTACATTGGGATTTTGTGGATTTTCTTACCTCGCAAGAATTTGTTCCGGAACCTTCGTTACCTTCTTCATTACCGCAAGTGGAGAATTTTAGACAGAGACAGAAAGAAGAATTGGAGAAATTTATGCAACGACAAAAGGAAGCGGAACAAGCTTTTCTCCTACAGCAACAGCAACAGCAACAAGAAGAGGTAAGAAAAAAACAACAGCATCAACAGCAAGAAGAAATAGCAGCAAAGAAACAAGAGGGTGAAAATCAAACGGCTACGGTACTGTTGGACATTTTAGCGGAGTTAAGAAGTCTGAAACAAATGTATCAGACTTCTTTATCACGACCGAAGAGAATACGACCTTCCCGAGCTAAACATGCCAACCCTGTGACTAAGCCTGTCGTACCACCCTTAGTGATTTCAACCCAATCATCAGAAGTAGGCCTTGGCCGTGGCAAAGGCTTAAGGCAGTTAAAGTTGATTGGTTAAACTCACCCCTACACCAAAATAAAAAGGCCCTTTTCAGGGCCACCCACATTTCTCGAAAAGAAATACAATTTCAATTTGCCAATAACTCAAAAATAAACCCCACTCATTTTACCTTATAGTACGTGTCTGTGTATGAGTGCGTGAGTGTAGCTTCTTATTTTAAAATCAAAACTCAAAGACACTTACCTTATATCATTCATGTATTCTTTTATCCATTTTTTACAATCCAATTCACAATTCACCACAGAACACTTTAATTAAAAGTTCATTGACTTCTTCTTTCTCCTTGTTTAGTCTCTCTGTTTTTTTTTAAATTTCTTCACCGTTTTTTCCTCATTTTCTTCCTTTCTTCTTTTCTTCTCCTGTTTCTTTGCTTCTTTTAAATAGAATTGTCTTCTTTCTTCCTCTTCTTCCTCTGAAGAATCCCTCTCTTCTTTCGAAGAATCCCTCTCTTCTTCCGAAGAATCCCTCTCTTCTTCTGAAGAATCCTTCTTTTCTTCTGACTCCTCTTGTTTCTTTTTTGGGCAATCTGGAGACCAATGTCCTTTTTCTTTACAATAATAACAGGTATCTTGATTTTTGTCTTTTTTAGCCCCTGTTTTTTTTCTTTTTTGACGGTCTGGACACTCTGAAGACCAATGCCCTTTCTTCTGACAGATATAGCAAGTATCTTGACTTTTATCTCTAAAGGAAGGAGAGTAGTCCGTCGGCTGGTCTGAAGAGAATTTTCTAATGACCCCTCGCAAAGCTCTGACGAAACGTTCCATCTGGGTAGTCTCTTCCATTGTTGTGCCCGGCTTGAGAGTGAAATGAATAGTGAAAGGACAAGACACACAACCTTTTTATATACGCTGGTTTGCCAAGACTATAAATTAGTCTATGGTGTTTAAACTTGAGTCATTTGACGTTTTGCACTCAAGATGAAACGATCCCATTCATTCGAGAAGAAAGAAGAAGAAGAAAGTAAGAGGCAGAAACGTGATCTATCGCCTCGTACCAGGGCTGAAATCTTGGCACAAATTCATGCCAGTGATTTTGAAGAGGACATGAGTGAACCAGAATCTGAACCCTCTAAACCAAGTTCACCACCCTTAGTCAACCCTGAAAAGTACTATTCCATTCGAGAGACGGAAAAGCGCCCCTCTAGAAAATTTAGAACCACGGCTTACACCTACACGGTGAAGTTTAAAGATTTCAAGGCCGACGTACCATTGGAGAAAGCAGAAGGGTTTATCACCGAGATGTGGGATTCTTTGCTCACCGCACTCAAGCGACAATGTCAAGCCAAAGAAGACGATCGCTTGACACTATCCATAGATCACGACGGTTTGAAATCCCCTGTTTGGATCGAGTTTAGCAGACCCGCAGAACTGACCCCTTCCAAAGTCATGGACAAGATACAACAGGTGCAACAATCTAATGACCAGTTTGACATCACCGATGGTAAAGCCACACTGAAAATGGCCCACGTCTCTCCTCCTCAAGGAACTGGATGCAGAAAGATGTTATTGGTGGACGACCTTCGCAACACCAAAAAGAGTCACGTCCGAATCAACAACCCTCAAGACCAGATGTGTTTAGCCCGTGCCATCGTGGTGGGACGAACCTATGCCAACAAGAACGACACGGTAGAATGGAAAAGAACCTGGAAAACTATTCAACGATGCGATCGAGCCAAACAACGAAATGAAGCAGAACTCCTGTTGCAACAAGCCGGACTGTCCAAAGACACACCCTGTGGCATTCCTGAGATGCAAAAATTGCAAGATGCCCTAGCTCCACGTTACACCTTGAAAGTGCACCCTCAAGAAATGCGTGGAACTCTGTTGTTTCGAGGCCAAGATTTTAAGGACGGAAAATACATTCATGTCTATCATCACGATGACCATTTCGATACCATTACCAGTATCACTGGATTCCTGGGATACAGTTATTATTGTGAGAAATGTGACTATGGTTATAACAATCGAGAGCAACACAAGCATTGTGGAATGAAATGCCCAGGATGTTTGGCCTCTCCACCCTGTCTGAGCGAAGGACCAGTGCCTTGTTCGACTTGTTTGCGCACGTTTGTCAGTCCTACCTGTTACCAACAACATTTGAAAACACAAGGTTCACAGAAGAAATGTGCTTGTCAACTCCTGAGATTGTGCCCTACCTGTGGACAAGGCATACTTACCAATAATGCCAAGGCACACGTATGTCGAGGAAAGAAAAAATGTCACATTTGTCACCACATCGTGGACTTGGAACACCAATGCTACGTGCAAAAATACCAACCCCCACCAGAGAAAGAGGACGGTCACAAGAAGAAAGGCAATTTCATCTTTTTCGATTTCGAATGCATGCAAGAGACTGGCATTCACATTCCTAATTTCTGCGTGGCTCATCGAGCGTGCGAGAAGTGCATTCAAGAACCTATCTTCAGTCATTGCCCTCACTGCAGCAAGATTCCTGGAGGACGTGAAAAAATCTTTCGGGGACCAAACACGTTAGCCGATTTTGCCCAATGGGTCTTAGACCCCATCGACAAGACGTGGAGCCAAGAGGACATCGAACGTTACGGAGATTGTCATCGTCATGCCACGGTGATGGCTCACAATTTCTCCGGATACGATGGACAGTTTCTTTTGAGGTACTATGCGGAACAAGGCACCGAACGTCCTAAAGTGACTTTGAACGGAGCCAAAATCATTTTCATGCAAGTGGGACAAGTACAGTTTAAAGATTCGATGAGTTACTTGGCCATGCCTTTGAGCCGAATGCCTAAAACGTTTGGAATGACAGAAATGGCTAAAGGTTACTTTCCACACTTTTTCAATACGGAAGCCAATCAACATGCCGTTCTACCCCATTTGCCTGAGGCTCACTATTACGACCCCGACAACATGCGTACCGAACAACGAGAAGCTTTCTACGTTTGGTACCAAGCTCATGCCTCTGACCCCTTCGACTTTCAGGAAGAAATGTTAAAGTATTGTCGTTCCGACGTGGACATTTTACGACGTTGCTGTGGAAAATTTCGAGAACTGTTCATGGAACACGGAGGGGTCGATCCTTTGAAAGAAGCATGCACCATTGCCAAAGCGTGTTCCTTAGTGTACCGCCAACGATTCATGACTGAAAACACCGTGGCTGTCATCAGTCCTCAAACGACCCACTATGTCAAGCGTCAATACTCGGTCAAAGCCCTACGTTGGTTACATTACTTGTGCGACAAGGAAGACAAATGGATTCAGCATGCCCGCAACGGAGGAGGCGAAAAGACCATCGGAACGTATTCGGTCGATGGCTGGGACTTAGAAAACCCCAAGATCGTGTACGAGTTTAACGGTTGCTTATTTCACGGATGTCCCGTCTGCTACCCTGACCGTGACACTAAAAATCAGTTTTTGCAACGAACCATGGAAGACTTGTACCAGGACACTTGTCAGCGACGCCTAAAGTTAGAACAGCAAGGATACCAAGTGGTGGAAATGTGGGAACACGAGTACGATCACCGTTTGAAAACCGATCCCGAGTTTAAACGCCTCGTGGAAAGTTACCAGTTCATGGACCCGCTGAACCCGAGGGATAGTTTGTAC
Source organism: Sinohyriopsis cumingii (assembly GCA_028554795.2). Taxonomy (NCBI): domain Eukaryota; kingdom Metazoa; phylum Mollusca; class Bivalvia; order Unionida; family Unionidae; genus Sinohyriopsis; species Sinohyriopsis cumingii. The sequence goes on along the minus strand of CM068828.1, from coordinate 148,629,046 downwards.
GGAGGAAGGACCAATGCCACCTGTTTGCTGTACCAAGCCGACGAAGAGAAAGGAGAAGAAATCAAATACTTGGACGTGTGTTCGCTGTATCCCTACGTGTGCAAATATTGTCGCTTTCCTGTAGGGCACCCGCAATTGTTGACGGAACACATCGACCTGAAAAACATTCGACAATACGAAGGCTTGATCAAGTGTAAAGTTTTGCCTCCCACGAACCTATACCATCCCGTCTTACCTCACCATTGTCAAGGCAAACTGATGTTTCCCTTGTGCCGTACTAGTGCCGAAACGTGCAACCAGGACCATCCTTGCCATCACAGCCAGGAAGAACGTGCCTTGACGGGAACCTGGGTCAGCGTGGAATTGTTCAAAGCTCTGGACATGGGATACCAACTGTTAGAAGTGTACGAAATTTGCCACTTTCCCAAGACACAACAGTACCACAAGGGTGACCCTACTCAGAAAGGCATTTTCGCCGACTACGTGGATGCCTTTTTGAAACTGAAACAAGAAGCCAGCGGCTATCCTTCCTGGTGTCACACTCCCGAAGACCAAATACAATTCAAAGAGAAATGCTATGCACAAGAAGGCATCTCTTTAGACCACATCGAAAAAACGAAGGCAGGCGATCGTTTGCCAAAGTGATGTTAAATTGCTTGTGGGGTAAAATGGCACAACGACCGTGTTTACCCAAGACGGAATATTTGACAGAACCTTCCCGCTACTTCCAGATGATTCACGACAAAACCAAATACATGAAACACGTGGACGTCGTTCGAGAGGATTTGATCTTGGTCAATTACGAAGAAGATCTGGACTTTGTACAAGACGACCCTTTTGGAAATGTCATCATTGCGGCTTACGTGACAGCTCATGCTCGCTTAAAATTGTACGAAGCTTTAGAACTGTTAGAAGAACGCGTCCTGTACTTTGACACGGACAGTTGCATTTACATCCATCACCCGATTCAACAGCACCCTGACATCGAAGGAGACCGTTTAGGAGCCTGGACAGACGAGCATCCCGACGACAAGATTCTAAGTTTCGTCAGTGGTGGTCCCAAAAATTACGGCTACGAATACCGGGACAAACAAGGAGAAGTGCACACGACGTGCAAAGTGAAAGGACTGACTCTGAATCATCGTACCAGTCGAGTGGTCAACTTTGGGGTATTGAAAGAAGCCTTGCAATCGGGAGAGGATGGAAACTTTAAAGTGACCACCTATAAACCGAACAAGATTGTACGTTTACCCACTCACCACATCGTCAGTCGACCCTTGGAAAAAGTCTATCAAATTGTATACCAGAAGCGAGTGCGACTTCCCAATCACTTCACCTTACCGTACGGTCACGTCGGTATTGGTCTGTATATGAAAAGGAACCCTAGGCAAGATCGATAGTTCATTGTTCATTGAAGTAACTTACCATGTCGTTGACGAAGAAGAAACCAGATTGGTTAGGAGTCAAATGTTGGACATCACCGAGACCAGGGTTTTGAGGCTTGGACGCAAGAGGTGGCCCAGTATGCACGAGAGTTATTCAAGGAAAAAAGTTACTTTTCAACCTGTGTTAGTGACGGTGCCAGAAGAACCCGTCACCCAGGACAGGACTGTCGTGGACAGGCCTGAAAGACCCTTTCGGGAGGACACTTGTGTGACCTTACCCCCTACTATAGAACTGGTTAGAACTTTACCCAAAACATGTTGTACAGACACTTGTGTTTATTCCACGTTCATGGTTATCATGTGCCTTTTATTCTTGTACTTAAACCTTTGGCTTTTATGTATTTTTGTCTTTCGTATTCATGTTTGAAAAAAAAACATTCAATAAACGTGTTCTGAAAAAGTATATAAACTCTTGTCTTGTTTGTTTTTCGTGTCACAAGTGACATTTCTCCCACCACGGCTACCTCTGCTGTCTCTGCTCCCTCTTCCTCTACTGTCAAAGTCATCGACGAACACTTAGATCGTGCCAGTTGGGAGGCTTTGTATCTTCGCCATCCCTTTAACATGCTCATTGCTGGACCTAGCGGTTCAGGCAAAACCGAATTCGTCAAACGTTTGATCGAACATAAACATCATTTGATCGATCGACCCCCTCAACGAATCGTGTGGTGTTACAAAGAGTGGCAATCGGCGTACAGCCTCTTGCGAGAAAGTCAAGGCGATTCCATCGTGTTTGTGGAAGGCATTCCTAAAGAAGACGACGGCATCGTCTCTGACTCCCGTCTAACCCATTTGGTCATTTTTGACGACATGTTAGGAGAAGACGAAGAAGAAATTAAACTGTGGTTCACGCGCAAAGGGCATCACCGTAATGCCAGTGTCGTTTACATCACCCAAAATTTGTTTCAACAAAGTAAAGCCCATCGCACCATCAGTCTCAATGCGCATTACGTGGTCTTGTTTAAAAGCCCTCGAGATAAATCGCAAGTGCAAGTCTTAGCCAAACGGTTAGGAACGCCTTGGCTGACTCAGGCGTACGACGATGCCACTCAAACTCCACACGCCTATTTACTCGTCGATTTGAAACCTACGACCCCGAGGATTTGCGATTTCGTACCCACTTGTTTCACCACTGGTGCCAAGACGGAGGGCCTGTCCTGTACACGTCTCCGTCCATCGACTTCATTTCACTCCCCATAAAAAAAATCTATAAAAACGTCAGACCCTTTTTCGTCTGTCTCACTCTCAGTGCGAACATGACGTCCCTTCAGTCGCATCTTCCCGTCAAATTGATTCGTGCCTTGTATGGCATCAGTCGAGAAAAAGATCCACAAACACGAGCTCGTGTCTTAGAAGCTAGTCTCAAAGAAGTCTTACGATGGTTCACGGTGACGGCACGTCAATTACTCCAAGGAATCATTCAGATTCCTCATCAAACCAAACGCCTTTTCGATCGAAACAAAGTCGCTTTGGTCCAACTGGCCGATCCCCGCATCGACACTCAAACCAAAAAACAAATCATTTTGAAACCTGGAGGGAGCGGTACTCTAGGAGGGGTCATCATTCGCTCACTCTTAAGATGGGATCCTAATGCCCCCAAAGTTATACCCATGACAAAAGTCCAACGAAGCCCCAAGAAGAAAAAGACCAGGTCCCCAAGGAGAACTTCTCCAGTGGCAGGACCCTCCTCTGACCAGACACCACTCCGGAAAAAGAAAAGAAGCCCCCAGAAAAAGAAAAGTCCACAGAAAACTAGTCGCAAGAGAGGCACTTCGGCCAGGACGCAACCTTACACTCGCAAACCACGACCTGTCACAGCGGTGACTGCGTCTCCGGCAGCTTCACGTTTCTCCACTTCTCCGTTAATGACACCCAGAACTGAAGAGTACTTGGAGACGTTGATCACACCAAGAACTTCTCCGTTGATGACCCCCAAAAGAACTTCCCCAGTGGCAGGACCTTCCAATTTAGTGGCAGTGGCTGCTGCTCACAAAGTACCTTCTCCCAAAATCAAAGTTCAAGAAAGATCGGGCATGTTACAAAGTTTACTGGATTTGTCCAAGCAAGAACTGGCTCGATTTAGTCCGTTGCGTACCCCTGCACGACGTGTCATGCCTGTCCTCAAACTGATACGACGTAAAGACAATCAGTGGCGACGCGTTCCAGTATAAAAAATGCCTGTCACCAAGTCGGGTATCAGTGTTTTTTTGGTGCTCCTGAAGACTCAAAGATGTCACCCTCCAGAAAACCCCAAGGAAAGAAAAGGAAAGGACTGCCACCACGTTTAGCCAAAGATGGGGACATGTTATCTGTCCTGTCCAAAGCTTCTCCACCCCTACGAAAAAAACTCATTCAAACAGCCTCCAAAGAGGTCATCGATACCGTGTGCGAATGTTGTTTGAACGTTTTGAAAGGCACGATCCCTTTGTCCAAACACCAGAAACAATGCTTAGGCAAACATCGTCACGTTCTTCGCCAAATGGTTCAAAAGAAAATTCCCATTCGTCAAAAAAAGAAGATGTTAGTGCAACGTGGAGGTATTTTGCCTCTCTTGTTAGGCCCCATACTGAAAGGAGTCTTGGGAACCATGTTGGGAGGACTGGTGGGAGCAAGATAAAAAGGCCTCGGAAGTTCCAAGATCTCAGAATCGACCCCTGACAACCCCATGGAAGGACGAAAACTAGCTTTAGTGCCTTACAAACGATGGATGGAATACCATCGGTGGCAAGAACAACGCACCCCGCATTTACCTCCCAATCCCCATTTGAGCGAGATGTCCCAGTTACAACACGAATTGCAGTCCTTGATGGATCGCCAAGATTTGTCCGAAACAGAAAAATCGCAAAAGTACGGTCAACTCTTGCAACGACTGCAACTCTTTCACCAGAAAGCTTTAGACGAAACAGCTCTACCCACTCTGAAAGATTTTAAGACCTTGATGAAAAGTCCAGCACCATCACCAGTACCAGTACCAGTACCACCAGTACCAGTGACCAAGACAGAAAAAGGAGAAGAAGAAGAAGGGTTTAAAACACCACCAGAAAAAGTACGCAAGTTAACAACACCACCTACCTCCAGAATTGGATGGATTAAAAAGATGATGGCCACCCCTTCTTCATCACAAGAGAAAAAGAAAGTGAAGACAGAAGTGAAGACAGAAGTGAAACAAGAACCGATATCCCCCGCTCAGACATCCTCCTCCTCTTCAACACCTATTGCCGGTCGCACACGCAAAGCATTGCAATCCAAGAAAGTACCCCAAGAGAAAAAGAGTAACATCCTCCAAGAGTGGGTGTCTTATTAACACACCAACCAACACAAAAAAATGGAAAAAGTCTTAGCCAGCATTTACTACGATCCCTCCCATCCTGCAGGTTACGCAGGAGTTCAAAAATTGTATCGTGCTGCCAAAACGCGACTGAAAAGTCTCCGTTTACCTCAAGTGCAACGATGGTTACAAGAACAAGCTACCTACACTTTACACAAACCCATTCGACGCAAGTTTGCCAGAAGTCGCACCCGAGTGGAAGGCATCGATCATCAATGGCAAGCCGATTTAGCCGATGTCTCTCATTTGGCCAGCTACAATCGTGGCTACAAATATTTGTTTTGTGTCATCGACGTCTTTTCCAAATTTGCCTGGGTCGTGCCCTTGGCTTCCAAATCGAGCAGCGAGTTAGTGCGAGCCCTGCAACGAGTGTTGAAACAAAGCGGTCGTCACCCTCTTCGATGGCAAACGGACAAAGGCACCGAATTTCTGAACCAAGCTTTCCAAAAAGAATTAAAGAAACGTGACATTCATTTTTTTACCACCGAGAATCACGAAACCAAAGCCAGCATCGTGGAACGTTTTCAACGCACTTTGAAAGAACGCATGTGGAAATATTTTACGCATCACCACACTCTGAAGTACATCGACATCTTACCGCACCTGGTGCAAGCGTACAACCAATCTTACCATCGAAGCATCGGACGTGCCCCGCAAGACGTGACTCCCGACAACGAAGTGTTGGTGTTTGAGCGCCTGTTTGGTACGTCCCCGACGAGGGCTGTCCCCAAGAAAAGTGGAGACTTGGCCGTAGGAGATTGGGTGCGCATTGGCAAAACCAAACGCACTTTCGACAAAGGTTACTTACCTAACTGGACCACCGAATTGTTTCGCGTCACTGGACGAGTGCATGGCCGTCATCCTGCCGTCTATAAATTGGAAGACATGAACGGAGAAGTGCTCAAAGGAACGTTTTATTTGCCCGAGTTACAACGTGTGACCAAAAAAGAAGACGACGTGTACGACATCGAAAGCATTCTCGAACGCAGAACCCGTAAAGTGGGCAAACGACGTGTCAAAGAAGTCAAAGTACGTTGGAAAGGATATCCGCCCAGTTTTGATTCTTGGATCGACGCTTCGGAAGTCATCGACTATAAAAAGAAGTGACCATCATGCCTTTTCACACAGCAGACGCAGCTACGTCGACCACTCCTCCTTCCCCTAGTTCTTCTGTGCAAGATTTACAAAAACAACCCTTGTGGGTGTGGTGTGGAGAACGTGTGCCTAAAACGCAAATCGTCTTTTTCTGCCAAATCTTCGTGGTGTATTGTGTCATCGGGGCAGCCATCGCCAATTTGAGTTTGCAACAAGGAGACAAACAGTTGTGGACCATTTTATTGAGCAGTTGCATCGGTTACCTGCTTCCTAATCCCTCCCTGAAATTCACCTCGAACGGGAACCCCGGGAACCTTGTGTCCAGTGCCAGTGCCAGTCACCACTTCAATCACAACCAGAACCCCATTTTAGACGGAGACACGCCTCTGACGTCCAGTAACCCCTCGGACAGCCACAGAACTCTGGAATTATGAGTCACCAAAACCAATTTTACTTAACTTTACCCAGTGACAGTTCCATGGAGGTGTTTCCCAAGAACACGTTGTGCTGTTACACGGCCAAATTACCTCAGGCCATCCAGTTAGATCACGAAGCCCATTGGGAAGTGGCTTTTGTAGAAATGATTCACCCGACCCAAGTCCTCAATGTCCTTCCCAATCAAAATTTTTTTGATGTGGAAGTTCATGACGAGCAAATGCAACAGTGGATGGATAGCAATGTCAAATATGAGAAGAAAACCCGTACACAAAAGTACACCACCTATCACTTGTTCATTCCCCCAGGCTATTATTTTAGTGGTCAACATTTGGTCAGCACCATAACCTCCAGGTTTAATGTCGTGTTTCTGAAAGCTTTGGAGCATGTCAACAAAAATGTCACCATGGAGTACCACAAAGCAGCTCGTCGCTTCTTGATGAAATTTGAACGGAGTAAAATCATGTCCATTTTATTTTGTCCTGAATTGTTTGACATGTTGGGCGGAGACATGGACATGAGAAAGACCATGATCAAGAAAAACGAATTACCCATCGTTTACGACAACGAGTCTTTTAGCAAGTTATTTCGTGCCCCGGTAGAACTGAACCAAGGATTGAATTTGATGTTCGTGTATTCCGATGTGGTGGAGTACAACGTGGTGGGACACACCTCCGTACCGTTACTGCGTGTCATTCCTTTCAAAGTGGATTCTGCCACGAACACTGACGAGGAAGGTGGGAACACTTACCACGTCCACCGCGAATTTGTCCATCCTCACTATTTGCCTGTCAGTAAGTCGTATTTGGATACGGTCAACATTGCTATAAAAGGAGATCTGGGACAAAATATTCCATTCACCAAAGGAAAAGTCACGGTGAAACTCCATTTTCGAAAACGGTTCTCTCACGACTCTTAAGTCATGTATCCAGTGTACCGAGGGGTTGCTCGACAGCGAGGACACGGCTTAGGAGATATGTTAAAATCGGCCTTTCGTTCGGTGGCCCCGGTGTTGAAACCGATGGTGACACGCGGATTGCACGCCTTGAAAGATGCGGCACTGACGCAAGGCAAAGAATTTCTCCAAAATGTCATCATCGACAAACAAAACCCTAAAGAAGCCTTCATGAGGGCAGGCAAAAATGTCTTGCTGCAAACGGGCAAAGACATTTTAGGCCAACGAGAAACACCTATAAATGCCCTGCACGCTACCGAGTCAGGCATTCAGCAAGGACAAGGCAGAAAGAGACGACGAAGAAAACACCCTTTCACCAGACTTCAAGCGAGAAAGGCCAAGAAAAGAAGAACCGTTCGAGACTTAGACGTTTTCGATTATTGAGAAAAGAGACAAAAAAAATGATGCACCGAGAATCTTGCGCTTGTTCCAAGACGGAACTGGATCTGTTTGCCATGCCCCCCACGATGATGACGATGCAAGAATCGCAGTGGGTGGAATTTCACCCCGTCTCCTCACTGACCGATTCCGCTCCCATCGAGTTTGAAATCAAAGGACAGCCCGAAGATTACATCGATCTGAATAGCAGTTACTTGTACCTGAAAGTCAAAATTCTAGATAAGACTGGAGGTGCTATAGACGATGAAGCAGTAGCTCCCGTCAACAATTTCATGCATTCCTTGTTCAGTGGAGTGGACTTGTATTTGAATAACAAACTGGTCAGTAGCAGCATGGATACTTACCCTTATCGTGCCTACCTGGAAAATCTCTTGACGTACGGAATAGATGCCAAGAACACTCATCTCAATGCCTGTGTGGTATGGGAAGCTGACGAACCTACCAAGTTTGAAATATTGGAAACTGATGAAAAGAAAGACAACAATGATGGATTTGTAGAACGAAGAAAGAGAATCACGGGAGCCGACACAAGTTTAGAACTGATGGATCGTTTGCATTTGGACATGTGGTTGCAAGAAAAGTATTTGCTGAACGGGGTGGATGTCCGCCTGAGACTGAATCGTAGCAGTGCCGCTTTCCATTTGATGGCTGATAGTGACGGTTACAAAACCAAAATCCTAGAAGCCAGACTCTACGTACGCCGTGTGGAAGTGTTACCTAAAGTGGGAAACGACATCAGTCAGACGTTGAGCAGAACGACCGCCAAGTATCCCATACGACGCGTGGAAGTGAAAACCTTCACCATTCCCAAGGGACAGCGATCCACGATCGAAGATCATCTGTTCCAAGGACAGTTACCCAAACGTTTGATCGTTGGTATCGTCGAGAATACAGCCTTCAACGGAGCTGCCGAAAAAAATCCTTTCTACTTTCAACACTTTGGCGTGTCCAAAATCGAAGTCAGTCGCGATGGCAAGACCTTGTGTACCCGACCTTTCGAACCTGACTTTAAAAAGAAGAATTACTTGAGATCGTACTTGTCCTTGTACAAAGCCACCGGACAGTTAGGAACCAATACCAGTCACGGTATTACGTACGAGGATTATGCAGGAGGCTACGCTTTGTGGGCTTTCGATTTCACTCCAGACCAAGGCAGCGACGAGGGACATTTCCACCCTATAAAATCCGGCCAGATTCGTGTGGAAATTCAGTTTAAACACCGAGACCCTGATGAAACTGTGAACGTCATCCTGTATGCAGAATTCGATAATACCATAGAAATCAACAGTTTGAGAGAAGTCATCCTAGATTACTAAAAACCATGGAAGACTGTTATCCCTCTTTACCTAGTGGAGAAACTTTTAGTGTTGCATTGTTGTTAAAAAATGTTAAAGTTGTTGTTTAGTGTTAAGTGATTTTTGAATAAAAAATGTTGTGTTTTGAAAAAATTGTTTGATGTTATATTGTTGGATTATTGTTAAAAATGTTAGAGTTGTTGTTTAGTGTTAAGTGATTTTTGAATAAAAAATGTTGTGTTTTGAAAAAAATGCCTTTGTCTTTTGTTTAGCTATAAGAATGTTGGATTGATGCTCTTTCATTTCTTACTATCCCTCTCATGACACTCACTAAACGTTGCGACTCAAAAACCGTGTGGGGGATGTTTTCCTTCACGTCCGCGCTTTGACTTTAAGAACCGGGTTGTTTCCAGTCTAACCATCCATTGTCGACTCATCCTCCTAAGAAGATGTGCTCCAAACTAGCTAAACTCAACGAAGCCTACGTGAATTTGCATAGGGTCAGACACAGTCTGATACCGAAGCCAGAAGAAATAGAGAATGTGAGAATGTTAAAAGTCACTGAAGACCTGATAGAAGAGCTCTTCAGAGAAGAAATGAACAGGGAAAAAGAAGAATGAACAGAGAAGTACAGACTTCAGAGACAGCAGCAACAACAACAACAAGAGCAGCAGCAGCAACCTGAAGCTGACAGAGGCTTTGTCGATTGTCGTATCGACACCAAAGAGTTCTTCTTCTCTTTCCGAAGAAGCAGACCTATCGCCAGAAAGTCTATCCTCAGAGGACATCGCATTCTTAGAAACTAAAAAAATGCCATAGCAAACAAAAAAAAACAGCCCTTTTCAGGGCTACCCAATACTCTAGAAAAGAAATAACAATCGATTTGCCAATGTGTGTAGGTAGAGTAGTGTGAAAATAAACACTAACTCTTTATTGATAGTGAGAGTGCATGTGTTTGTGTGTTTGTGTTTGTAAGTGGTTAAGTAAGTTGGTATGGATAGTAGATTAAAATGATGTCTTTTTTTTGGTGTTTGAGGTGTAAATTTGGGGTTAGATTGGATTGCTTTGCGTATGTGGATAGTCTATTGAAGTGATTTATAAAAAATTTTAAAATAGTGATGGGTAGCATAAAAAGTGAGTGAGTGTTTCTTTTAGGTCCGCGCGTTGTTGTTTTTTGGTCATGATGTAGGTAAGATCAATTTTGTTTTTAGGGGCTGTTTTCCTTCACGTCCGCGCTTTCACTATAAATTGAAACTCGTTCGGCAGTCCAGCTACCATTGTTGATTGATCAACACCAAAAATGAACACGAGACTGGAGAAACTGTTGGAACTTCATGTGCATCTGGAATATGCCAGGCGCATATTAAATGAACTGGCCGCGGAAGCCATTGTGGAGGAGGGAAGGATAAGAGAGGAGGAGGAAAGAAGAAACAAAGAAGAGGAGGAGAGAAGATATAAAGAAGAAGAGGAAAGAAGATACAAAGAGGAGGAGAGAAGATACAAAGAAGAGGAGGAGGAGGAAAAGGAGAGAAGAAGAAGAAATTTCAGAATCCCAGAGAGCGAAAATTGGGATTCTGAAGCGAGATATCCTACCTCTGCTCTCTCCCCCAAAAAGGTAAAAAGTAACTGGGGGACAAGATGTGTATGTGGCGCCAGGCCTGGAAGGTGCCACCATTAACCAGGTGTCCATGAAGTTAAAAAAAAACAGCCCTTTTCAGGGCTACCCAATACTCTAGAAAAGAAATAACGATCGATTTGCCAATGTGTGTAGGTAGAGTAGTGTGATTATAAACACTAACTCTTTTTTAAGATAGTGTGAGGGTATGTGTTTGTGTGTTGTTGCTTGTAAGAGCTAAGGTATGTTTGTGGGAATAGTAGATTATGGGTTTCTTTATTGTTTCTTAGCGTAGGTGAAGAGTATAGTTAGGGTTCTGTAAGCGCTCACGTACGATTGTGTGGATAGTAGATTATGGATTAGTTTATTGTTCTTAGCGTATGTGGAGAGTATAGTTTGGGTTTTGTAACCGCTCACGTACGATTGTGTGGATAGTAGATTATGGATTTGTTTATTGTTTCTTAGCGTATGTGTTTGTGTGTTTGTGTTTGCGTGTTTGTGTTTGTGTGTTTGTGTTTGTACCCGCTCACGTACGATTGTGTGAATAGTAGATTATGGATTTGTTTATTGTTCTTAGCGTATGTGGAGAGTATAGTTTGGGTTTTGTAACCGCTCACGTACGATTGTGTGGATAGTAGATTATGGATTTGTTTATTGTTTCTTAGCGTATGTGTTTGTGTGTTTGTGTTTGTGTGTTTGTGTTTGTACCCACTCACGTACGATTGTGTGAATAGTAGATTATGGAGTTGTTTATTGTTCTTAGCGTATGTGAAGAGTATAGTTTGGGTTTTGTAAGCGCTCACGTAAGATTGTGTGGATAGTAGATTATGGATTTTGTTTATTGTTTCTTAGCGTATGTGGAGAGTATAGTTTGGGTTTTTATTATTTGAAATGAGAAAGTATAGTTTGGGTTTTATTATATGAAATGAAAAAGTAGGGGGATGTTTTCCTTCACGTTCGCGCGTTGTTTGGTCATGATCTAGGTAAGATCAATTTTACGTTTTAGGAGGATGTTTTCCTTCACGTACGCGCTTTAAGTATAAGAACCCACAGTATTCGTCGTTCAAACCATTCTGCAAAGAATAAAAAAAGAAGATGGCTTCTAACCAAATGGACAAAATACAAACATTACAAGACGTTTTAGACAACTTAGGAATGATGGAGCAGATGTTAATAAGACTGGTTGAAGACCATTATTCCTATAGTCCCCATCGTGTAAAGATGGAAATTAATAACTTAAAAAAGGTAAAGGACAAGATTAGTGGTGTCATGAAAGAGATAAAGGAGGAGAAGGAGGATGAAGAGGAAAGAATAAGAATAGGCAAATGGAACGAAAAGATTGAAAAAGAAGAAGAAAATGAGAAGAGGAAGAAAGAAGAGGAGGAAGAGAAGAAGAAGAAAGAAGAGCAGGAGAAAAAGAAAGAGAAGAAGAGAAAGAGTGTTGGAGATAAAATAAGAACTTGGTGGAGAAAAAGAAGAAATTAGAAGCAGAAGAAGAAGAAAACCCAAAGGCCCTTTTCAGGGCCAGCCATATTTCTCGAAAAGAGATAGCCTTTCCATTGCCTACCCTTTTTAAAAATTTAAATTTAAATTTAAATTTTAAAAAACTTAAAAAAAAAAATCCCAAAAGCCCAAACTCTATTCCCCATGTTAATTTCCCCTTGTCGCTAGACAGACCCACACTATAGTTCCATGTTAAATTCCCTTTGTCGCTAGAGTGACCCACAATTTTTCTCCATGTTAATTTCCCTTGTCGCTAATCTGACCCACGATTTTTCGCCATGTTAAATTTCCCTTGTCGCTAATCTGACCCAGGGGTCTCTGTAATGCTAATTCCCATTGTCGCTAATGTACCCCACCTTACTACTGACGACATTGTCAATGCCATTTCCATGAAATGTCAGGTAAACTGGCTTAATCGTGTTGATAAAGCGAATGGGTGTTACACGTACGCCTACGAACATCACTGTATATATATTAAATAATATGTCGATATGTCCGGTTGTATTGTTAAATCTCCTCATGGATATTGCACCCACGCCCGACTTGAGCAATGAGGTATAAGCGAACATGTTCAAACTGGGGATTGTTACATGAAATTTCACGGGCACCATTAGAGTAGCTGAGAACATATCACCAGGGTTGCATTCGCGATGAGCGTGAACAATATGCAACCCTGGGCGGCTTCTTTGCTCATCGCCGAAGACGAAGCTGGGTAACTGCCACTGCTGGCGTCACAAATTCGATTAAACTGAATCGTGATGATGAGTCTGGAAATTGTGTCTCATGCCGGTGGGGCATACACACATATTTCGTTGGTTTGCGCGAATTTCGTTAACATCTTGGGGCCAACCAAGAAATATTCTCATCAAAGTCTGTGATGTCGACCGCGTAGTGTGGAGATTCGATCGATTCTATCAAGATGACACAGCTGAGTATAGAGTTATGTCCGCGAATTAAATTCTTTTCGGTCAACTACGAAAAACTCCGTTAAATCGAATCACTGATTGAATTAATCCCTTGCGCACCTGTGGAAAGTTCAGCAGCATTACAGGTTACGTCACTGTCCGATGAGAACACTGGCGAGGCATCGCGTCGCGGCCCTCAAACGCTGTCATAGAATATTAGGTCAACTCCGATAAATATGCAACAACTTTAGCGCGATTTCATGTGTGCGGCCTTCATGCACCTTAATTAGTGTAGGAAAAACCAGGTAGAATTCTGGTTTAATTGACAAGATAGTGATCATTTGGTTGATGCTCAGGGGTGTATTTGCAAAAACACCTTGCATCGCAAATCGTCTCTTTTTATAAAATGGTCGTCATCATCGCGTTTGTTATTTACATCATTAATATCTTCATTGAGTTTGTGCCTTAACGCTCGAAACGTCTTTCTGTCCATGATGTTGTCGTGAACAACCGCTAACTAACTGACGTTGCCTCATCGACGACCTTTGGAGTGTTGTTGTCGGCGCGAATTGACCCCACAAGTGTTTCCTACCGACCTGCAAGTTTGTGAACCTGTTGCGAGTCTGCTTTCACGCATTTGCAACCGTTTTACCTGTACGTTTCTTTACCCGACGCTTCAGTGTCTTCCCCATGTTTGGGCGAAATTTGCGGACATATTATGTAGCACTCGCCGAAGCGAGCTTTGAAAGATCCCGTGTCAGCAATAACTTTTCCCTATAGGTATAAAAATCACCCTATCACATATCCCGATGACGGAAAAGAAAATAGTTCCATTAACCCAAAACATTAAGCATATAAAAATATAACATAGCGCTCTAGTGCATAGCAGTTGTTGTTATTGTTGGGTCCAACGCCATTTTTTAGCACAAGATGGTTGTTCCCGGGATTTTCCAGCGTTCCTCCTCCAGCAGTAATACTGATTGTCATGTATAGCACATGGCGGTCAGTATTACTGGTGGAGGAAGAACCCTGGAAAATCCCGGGAAGAACCAAAGACCTACTGGAAACTGCTGACAAGTTGACTCACGTACCACGTCAGCCGAGTCTGAGAATTGAACCCACGCAGACAGAGGTGAGATGGCAGTGATCCGGAACGTTGAGCCCTTTAGGCCATTCGGCCATTCGGGACCCCTACTGCATAAGAGTAATCAGCCAAACTCCACGAAAACTGAAGCCTCTTTAGCTACGCATCGGACCAAGCTTGTTAAATTGAGATGTACGACCAAATATTATTAGATATAACGATATGAAGAAAACTAACAGATTCTTTGACATTATTGCCATCTTAGCATTACACAAAGGCGACAAGATAGAGGAAAATACTTGTAGAGAGCTAACCCCACCCTAACCCACCTTGAACCTCTTAAGTAATTGCCGGTGTTGTTAGTGACTAAATTGCGTTGGGTGCCATGGCTCTTATCGTAGGAATTGGGAATTGTTACATGAAACTGCACGGGCATCATTGGGGTAACTGAGAACATATCACCAGGGTTGCATTCGCGATGAGCCTGAACAATAAGCAGCCCTGGGCGGCTTCTTTGCTCATCGTCGAAGACGAAACTGGGTAACTGCCACTGATGGCGTCACAAATTCGATTAAGCTGAATCGTGATGATGAGTCTGGAAATTGTGTCTCATGCCGGTGGGGCATACACACATATTTCGTTGGTTTCCGCGAAGTTCGTTAACATCTTGTAGCCAACCGAGAAATGTTCTCATCAAAGACTATGATGTCAACCGCGTAGTGTGGAGATTCGATCGATTTGATCGAGATGGCACAGCTGAGTGTAGAACTATGTCAGCGAATTAAAGTAAAATCTTTTCGGTCAACAACGAGAAACTCCGTGAAATTGAATCACTGAATGATTTAATCCCTTGCGCACCAGTCGAAAGTTCAGCAACATTACAGGTTACGCCATCGTCTGATGAGAACATTGGCGAGAGCTCGAGTCACGGCCCTCAAACGTGGTCATTGAATATTAGGTCAACGCCGATAAATATGCAACAACTCTAGCGCTATTTCAAGTGTGCAGCCTTCCTGCACCTTAACTAGTGTAGCGAGAACCAGGTGGAATTCTGGTTTAATTGAAAAGATAGTGATCATTTGGTTGACGCTCAGGGTTGTATTTACAAAGACACCCTGCATTGCAAATCGTCTCAATTTATTCAAGGGTCGTCATCATTGGGTTCGTTATTTACATTATCGATATCTTTACTGAGTTTATGCTTTAACGCTTGATACGTCTTTGGGTCCATGATGTTGTCATGAACAACCGCTGACTAACTGACGTGGCCTCATCGACGACATCTGGAGTGTTTTCGGCGCGAACTGACCCCACGAGTGTTTCCTACTCACCTGCAAGTTTGTGAACCTGTTGTGGCACCTGTATAGCAATGGCGGTCAGTATTACTGGTGGACGAAGAACCCTGGAAAATCCCGGGAACAAACAAAGACCCACGGGAAGCTACTAGCAGGCTGTCTCACGTACCACGTGAGCCGAGTCTGAGAATCGAACCCATGCAGACACAGGTGAGATGGTACTGAAACGAAACGTTGAGCCCATTAGATCACTCGGCCATTCGGGGCCCCTACTGCATAAGAGTAATTAGCCAAAATCCACGACGACTGAAGCCTATTTAGCTATGCATCTGACCAAGCTTGTTAAATGGAGTTTCTGTACAACCAAATACTACTAGAAATAACGATATTAAGAAAACTGACAGATCCTTGGACATTATGCCATCTTAACAGTACCCAAAAGTGACAAGTTAGAGGAACGTACTTGTAGACAGCTAACCCCACCCCCACCCACCCCAACCTCTTACGTAATTGCCAGGGTTGTTAGTGCCGAAATTGCATTAGGGCCACGCCTCTTACCGGAGGAATTATTGGAATCAATTTAGCACCAAAAGTTTCTATCCTTGAGGCTATTGCCCGAATCAGCTTTGCGGCCTTTATGCTATCTGGCGTTTGGCAAAATAAGCTAAAAGCATAATGAAGGCTGCATTACCTCACATAATAAACCACACACTCGCCACAGTTACATACTACACACTGGTCTAAACAATGTAATATATGATGATGAGTTTATGCGAATTCTCGACATAAACGATAAATACCTTGCAAAAGGAGATTCCATCTAAAGCACTGGAAACGACAAATATTAAAACAAACAAAACAACCCACGAGCTCATAGTACTTTTCGACCAATACGAAGGCAGAAAAGGTTAGATGGCTCCGAAACCATTCTGGAGCTACGAAAAAGAAATTCTCTGATTACCATAAGCTGCAAGCTATATTTATCGTCCTCCTTATGTTGACAAATCTTAGCCCCATCCCAGCACATAGAGCTGGTTAGAACTTAGAAGTGACACCCTGATTATATCTAAAAGTGTATTTAGTGTGGGTTGACCCTGTCCTCCCATAATACATCTGTATATGTTCATTGTATAAAACAGTAATGTCAATTATAAATTTTGCAGGGTTAATTTCTTTTTTATCATCATATTTGTAAGTTTTTTTAAATCCCATGAAGCCAAAATCTTATGTATTTTCCGACCTCCATTAGGACTTTTAGAGTCCGAGTTCCACAAGTTTGGACTTCCGATTTAGGGTCGTACTATTGTCCCAGCAACATGTTAATGTCATGGGCCAATTTCCTCCCCCTTTTTTCCTTTTATTATGTTTTTTATTTAGTTGACTTTGCCAGAGTCATTTAGTCCCATTTATTATTATTTTATTATCTTGTTCTCCTTTCTCCTTTTTTTGTTTATTTGTATTTTTTTCTTTTATTTTTTTCTTTTTTTTCCCACGTATGTATTTTTTATATTGGCTTATCTATATCAAATGGTTCCAGTCTTTTCTTAAGTAAGTATATAAGAATAATAAGTGTGTATATATGTTTGTATGTTTGTATGTGGTGTAGGGGGTTTTATAGCATACCATAGCATGCTGTATATTATTGGATTTTTTAAAGGGTGAGGTTTTTTTTATAGTTCAAAACATTGGCACATTTTAGTGCGTGTATCTTAATTCGGGGTAATTCTCCCTTCCCCGTTTGTCAAACAGGGAGTTGAGATGTATTAAGTTTTGATTGATGTACCGTAGTACTTTGTACTTCTAATCGTTATGTATACGTTATGTAGTATTACATGTTCATTAGATTCCTATCTCAGTTGAGTCAAATTGTTTACGTTCGTAGAACGTATATACATGTGATAGGTCTTAGTATGTTAAATGCATTCAGTTGTGTATTATTTTCCTTAAGAACGGATTTCAGTGTATACCACCGGGAAAAGTTTGCTTCGGACCCATCTTCATGGAATGACCCGTGAGCAAAATTGCCGCATGGCGCGACAGATCAATTTAGAGTTGAATCGAGCGTTTTCTGCCAACAAACAGCGGGATTCTCTGTAATGGAATAATTGGTTCTCGAATCTATGTTCAGATGGAAAAAGTCCGTCTGAGTCCGTCTGGACGTCGCTGGTATTACATCAGGCTTCTTCATTTATATGGAGACGTTTTAGTGAGTTGAATTTGGAATAAGATGGTTATACAACTGTGGCAGAGATTCCATCATCAGAAACTTTAATAAACGTCTGAGATGAACTCTCTGTCACATTCATTATTCATCTATTTTAATTACTTTCCAAATTTGAAAGTTCTATTAAACTGTGATCTCTCATTATCAAGTTATAATTTTAAGGTTAAATCAATAGTATCTTAATGGAAATTTCCATTATTTTTGGTTATATTCAATTTTATTGTATTAATTATAAGGAAGAGGGTAGCGGATGAAATCCCTTTCGGGTATCATTTCTCGTATGATTTTCCATCCCATGCCTCGTCTTTATTTATATATAAATCTTCAAGTCACAATGGTCTAAAATTAAATAATTTGTATTTATGTATTTAAAATATAAGGGAGGGGGAGCAATTATGAGTCCCTTTCGGGTGTCACTTATATGATCTCTCATATGGCATCCCGCCCTTATTTATAATTTGAAATCTGAAATTAAGTTAAAATACAGGAAAATGTTTTTTCCATTTATTATAGCAGAGGGATCTCTGCAGGCCCCTTTTGGGGATCATGATGATCTCCTGTTTTGATCCCTCTACTAGATTCTTCATATAAGATGATAAATTGAAATTTTGTATTCAATCATATTTGTTTTTCTTGAGTTGGATGTGGAGGAGTCCTGAGGGGTCTTGTTAAAGAATCAGATATGATCTGTCCCTCTTGGAGCCCCGCCACAGCTTGTTATGATGTAGGTCAAATCCTTTTGTACTGGTCAATGAAGCTACAACGGCGGACAGTCTTATCCGCAGTCGTAGTATCCTTCATGTATGTTAGAAGAGAATGTCTGTTTGTTTCTCATTATAGAGCGGTCACGTGGTAGCCACTTAGTTTTATAATACTAATTCCGTGTTTGCAAACAAACACGTTCTTCTCTCTCTCCTGGTGTGTTTTGACTAGCCTATAGGCTCTCCAGGAGGAAAATTTCTTATTGTAAAAGTAGAATTAAAGTTAATATCTGGTGTGTTTAACTAGCCAGTTGGCTTTCCAGATATTATTCAGCTTCAGTGCTCCATGTTTTACTATTTCTTTCATTAATTGCATAGTAAATGAAATCAATAACTATTTGGTATGGTTTTTTTATCATTAATATATGCTGTATATAGTAAGTTTAGTGGATTGAAAATACCTAAATTGTTGGTTATTTGATTTATTACTTCAGTTCTCTCATTATTTAAATGTATACATTCTAATATTATGTGTTCTTTCCTATCCGTAGCCGTATTACATAATAAACATTTAGGTAAAGAGTGGATTATGTTTCTTCTGTATGCGTGTTCTTGTGTCCACAATGCATTATGGAGATATAGATAAATATTACCATATTTATTTGGTTCTTTTATTTCTTTACAGCGTTTCCACACTTATAGCCAATTTACATTAGGTACTTTAATTTCTATTTTATTAGGATCCGAATTTGTTATTTCGTTTATTTGTTTCTCTATTAATGGTTTTTCAAATATTTGCCACATATTTGCATGGTCTTTAAATATCCTAATTGTCATATTAATTTTATATGTACATCAAGGTGGTGGTTTAATAGAAAAATTAAAATTTCTATTTTGTTGTAGTTTTATTTGTTTTCCGAACCAGTATATATACAGGCACTGCCAATAAAATAATGGTTGAGAATCTAACATGTTCAATCTTGAAATTATATTAGATTGTTGTTTATTGACTAGATTTGGTAGATCTTGTCCACCTCTTTTGAGTTGTTTTGACACCTTCTGGTATTTCTAGTCCCAGTTCTTTTTGTGGTTGGGTCGTAGTGATAGCTGGTGTTTGAGTCACTATATTATGTTCACATGGAAGTTGAGATTCCAGTGAAGTTAACGGCTGGATTGATAAATCCTGGAAGATGTTTTTAACAATATTGGTACTAAGCTTATCCTTATTTGGGGTGTCAAGTTGTTTTTCCTTAGACAAGTTTGCTCTAAGAGTGTTGGCTTTTCTTTTCTTCTTGTTTTTTTCTTAGCAGGTGTTGCTAAGCTTGGTTGTGCATATTTTGTTTCTACAGTTGATGTAGTCTGTGTTATGTCATGCACTAGTTGTTTGGGTAAAGTTTCTTCGCGTTCCATTGTGTTAATTGTTGAATTTGTGAAGGTTTGTGTGTTTTCTAGAGTCTCTGTATCTGTATGTATAGGTGAGGTTGCTGGCGAGGTGGATGGTGTTCTGTTTCTAAGTAGGGGAGTGATCTCCATCTCCTCCTCCTCCGATTCTGTCTGTGTGTAATTTTCTGTGTCTGTTCCTTCTTGAGTGTTTGTTTTGTTGTTTTCTCTGCACAGCTTGTGCGTATGTTGCTGTTGTATGTGTGTCACTTGTGCCTGGTTGATTCATTTTTTGTGGACATTTCCACATATTGTGTCCTGTTTGTTTACAGGTAGCACAAGGTCTGGTTAGGTGACAATTATAAAACCAAGTGGATACCGTTATTCCATAAATTTTAAAGAATTCGGGTACTTGTGTCGCGTCCTTGGAGTCTATTTGGACAATAATTTTTCCGTTTGTGAGTTCCAGAAAAGCTTTGTATGTGTCCCTTTTGATGTTATTGGCTTTAATTGTTAGCCTTTGTTCGAATCCCTCCTTGCAAACCTCCAGAGGAATTTCATGCGGGAATTTGCTTATGTGGATGTTGGTGTATTTCCTTTGCACGAATTTGGTAACTGGTGGGGGATCAATGATCTTCGCCACTTTGTCACATACAATAATATTCTTGTTTGGCAAGAGTTTCTCCTTGCCTTTCGGAAAGACAAGGAAAATCCCCTTGCCAACATTTTGGAAACTCTCAATTTTGTCCTGTAGCCCTCTTGCTGCAAGAGCGGCTATTATTTGAACGTTGGTTGGTCGTTCATTTTGGTTGACCTCAGAGAGATCAATGGCCTGGACCCATGGGGCTCTATGTGCTTTAATTAGTTTCCCTTTCTCCACATCTTCATGGGATGTTTTAAAGTATTGTGATAATATCTCTCCCTGAGACGCAGCTTGGGCCATCATAAGGTTGAGATATTATAGTTAACAAGAATGTTTTAAAAATACGTGTATTTTAATTTCAAATGGCACCGAATTACTTGCAAGCGTGTACAAATTACTGGCGCAAAAATTTAGCGCGAAAAGGTATAATACAATGCGAAATTAAAGTAAAACACATGTTAAGCGTGCATAAATTAGAGCAATATTATGAAAAATGTAGTGAAGTTGTAAATTGTAATGAAAATTGTGATCATTAGTTTGAGAGATACCTCTCCTTTGTAGTTCCACTGTCCGGTGCTAAACTCTTTACTCCTTTTCCACGTCCAACCCCTTGCTCGGCCAATGAATCATATCCTTAACCCTCTCTCTCTCTCTCTCTCTCTCTCTGGACCACCGCAGCACGCTATTTTATAGACTGAGCCATGGGACCATGTCTCGTCCTATGAATGACGGCAAAAGTTCAATCAATCCGACCAATGGAAAGGGTAAAAAGAGCTATTGATGTAGGATAAGCCTCGTTTCCCTATAGTACACACGATACTAATGGCCGTCCTCCTTATTGTTGACACATCTTAGTTCCATCCCAGCATATATAGCTGGTTAGAACTTAGAGGTGACATCCTGATTATATCTAAAAGTGTATTTTATTGTGGGTTGACCCTGTCCTCCTACAAGTTATCTGTGTATGTTCATTGTATAAAAACAATAATGTTGATTTTGAATTTTGCAGGGTTAATTTCTTTTTTATCATCATATTTGTAAGGTTTTTTTTAAATCCCATGAAGTCAAAATTGTATGTACTTTCCGACCCCCATAGGACTTTTTAGGGGTCCGAGTTCCATAAGTTTTGACTTCCGATTTTGGGTCATACTATTGTCCCAGTGACACATTAATGTCATGGGCCAAATTCCTCCCCCTTGTTTTCTTTATATTGTTTTCTTATGTAGTTGACTTTGCCAGAGTCATTTAACCCCTTTTATTCATTTATTTATTTTGTGCATATATGTACATATATATATACACATGTATATACATATATATCCCTTTTTTTATTTGTTATTATTTTTTTTATTTTTTTCTTTTCTTTTTTTTTTTAAATAGTATGTTTCACGTATGTTTTTATTTTTTGCATTGGCTTATCTATGTCAAATGGTTCCAGTCTTTCTCTTAGATAAGTATATAAGAATAATAAAGTGTGTATATATGTTTGTGTGTTTGTGTATCTTGGGGGGGGGGGGTTGTATTGCGTCTTCGCATATTATATAGATTTTAGCAGGGTGGTGTTTTTTCTTATAGTTCAATTTTGTCCACTTTTTAGTGCGTGCATCTTAATTCGGTGTAGTTCTCTTTTCCCCGTTTGTTAAACAGGGAGTTGAGAGCTTTATTAGGTTTTAATTGATGTACCGTGGTACTCTTGTATTTCTAATCATTATGTAGACTTTTGGGTAGTATTATATTTCTTTTAGTTTCTTATTTGGCTGGGTCAAATTGTTTATTATGTAGGTCTTATGTACCTTTGCTAGATCTTAATGTGTTACTTGAGTTTGTATATTATTTGCTCAAAGCTGGTTTCAGTACATATCGCTGAAGAATTTGCCCGGGGTCAGTCTTCATGAAATGATCCGTGGGCAAATTGACCTCTTGGCGCTCTGTGTCAATTTGGTGTTGGGGCAAACATTTTCCTGCCATCCAGCAGCGGGATGCTCAGTAGTGGGTACTTCTGAGTCTGTCTGGAGGTTTCTGGTAGTCCATCAGGCTTGTTCATGTATATATAATTATTTTCTTAGGATTTAATTATGAATAGGATGGTTATATGACTGTGGCACACGTTCCATCATCAGAAACTTTAATAACTGTCTGAGGTGAAACCTCTGTCACATTCATCATTCATCTATTAATTTACGTCCGAATTTTAATGTTCAGTTAGTACTGTATTATTTCTTTATTAAAATATAATTCCAAATCAGATTATATTCCAAATAAAATATTTCCTTATTTTTGTGTTCAATTTTATTTTAATTATTTATAAAGAAGAGGTTTGCGAATAAATCCCTTTCGGGTATCATTTTCTCATATGAATTTTTATTCTCCGCCCCGTCTTTATTTAGATAGATATCTTCATATGATCTAAAAATTTACCAGTTCATATTTATGAAAAATGAATTATAAGGGAGGGTGAGCCAATATGAGTCCCTTTCGGGTGTCAGTTATGATTTCTCACATGGCATCCCGCCCTTATTTATAGATGGGTTTTTGAATTTTGAATATTGATTTGAATTATCACATTTGTTAATTTATTCTATATAATGGTAGGTTCATTTGTTTTGTTAGGTCATGTTTGTATTGCTTGAGTTTGATGTGGAGGAGCTCCGAGGGGTCTTGTTAAAGAATCAGGTATGATCTGTCCCTCATGGAGCCCCGCCACAGCTTGTTTGTTGTAAGTCAGATTCGTCATACATGTTTGTTTATTTATTCTGTACTGGTCAATGAAGCTACAACGGCGGACAGACTTTATCCGCAGTCGTAGTATCCTTCATGTATATTAGAGAAGAAAGTCTGTGTGTTGTCATTAGAGAGCGGTCACGTGGTATCCACCTAGTTTTACAAGTCACTTGGCTTTGCATTATTAGTTCCTTGTTTGTAAACAAACACGTTCTTCTCTCTCTCCTGGTGTGTTTCCACTAGCCTATGGGCTCTCCAGGCGGGGGATTTCTTATTTAATTGATATAATGTTTAGGTATTTATGATAAATGTTGATATTTGTTATTGCCTGATGTTATTTAATTAGCCATTTAGGCTTTTCAGACGTTATTCTGTTTCCTTGTTTGCAAGCAAAAATATTCTTCTCTCTCTCCTGGTGTGTTTCCACTAGCCTATGGGCTCTCCAGGCGGGGGATTTCTTATTTAATTGTATAGTGTTATATAATGTTATTAATTGGTGATGTTTGTTAAGGTCTGATGTTATTTAACTAGCCATTAGGCCTTTCAGACTTTATTCTGCTTCACTGCTCCATATTTTATTATTTCTTTCATTGTTTGCGTGGTAGATAAAGTTGATTACCGTTTGGTATGTTTTTTGTCGTTAATGTGTGCTGTATATAGTAGGTTTAGCGGATTAAAATTACCTAGTTTGTCAGTTATTTGGTTTATAGCTTCCGTTCTCTCATTACTTAAATGTGTACATTCTAGTATTATATGTTCTTTCCTATCTGTCGCAGTATTACATAGTAGGCATTTTGGTAGATAGTGTATTATATTTCTTCTATATGCATGTTCTTGTGTCCACCATGCATTATGGAGGTAGAGATAAATATTCCCATATTTGTTTGGTTCTTTTATTTCTCTACAGTGTTTCCATACTTTAACCCAATCGACATTGGGAGCTTGAATTTCTATTTTAGACCTCTTCCTTCTCACGCTAAAGCCTACATGTCCGTCGCTGTAGAACATCGGCTCCTTGGAGACACTGTCGCAACAGAATCTGCATGGGAACTTGTATGCAATGGTTTTGTGTTCTACTTTCTCCTGGTTGCCAGCTCAACCTTCCATTTTCACACTTAGTACCGATAGATTCACATAAATGATATTCGGTGGTGGTTCTCAAAGGCCTTGAGATTATTTCCTGGCTCCGGTAGTGACACGCAGTGGCTTTTTGTCTATACCACTATTCTGTTTCATGGGTGCTTCAAATAGATCGACCTTGCTAAATTCGTGCAGATATTATCTTTTTCATAATTTATTGACATGGTATGTTTATTTGACTTTTGTAAAGCCGTGAAAAATATATGCCGTATGCAAACTTTTACATAGTGTTCTCAATGAGATGTTCGAGCTTTTATGTTTCTGGGTTTAAGTTATATAATTCTAGTACATAATAATTAAGTAATTTTACAAAACAGATTAGCTTGACCCAGAGGTTGTTTTACGTGCGGCTAAAAGATTCAACTTTGACAATTAGTCAAGACAATTATCATTATTTTGGGGATTTTTACCAAAAATTACTATTTAAAGTGCACAAGCTTCAAAAGATGGCACAATAAAAATTTTATTGGATAAATGTTGTGTTACCCAAACTGTGTTTCATTTTATGATTTTTATAATAATAACAAAAGTTTCACTGCTGAAAATAATAATGCAATCTTTTGTAGAGCGTCTATTAGAAGTGAGAAGCGCTATCGTAGCCGTACTTCTTCCCCAGTACTTGGTCCAAGGTATTCCATGTGTTTGTTTATGTGTGTGTGTGTGTCTGTATGTATGTGTGTCTAAGAGAGAGAGAGAGAGAGAGAGAGAGAACATATTATAAGTTTTGAACGCAGTCCCAGAAATTGTTTTTTGGTAACCTGGAGGACTGCATTAATTGTGCTGAATACTGTCACTACTGTTAAATTATATGATCATTTGTGTGTGCATCCCTAGGTGTATGTGCATGCGTGCGTCCATGCGTGTGTGTATGTTTGAGAGACAAAAAAGTATAAAGAGCATTTCAAATGGTTAATGATTTAATATTTACTTTATGAAACGAGTTGAGCTAGCAATAGCTGGATATTTTGCTCAGAAAGTTTCATACATTTAATATTAAATCCTTAATCATTTAATGTTCTGTTTATCACGTAGTTTTTGTTGTAATGACAAAATTAAGAGAAAAAGAAGGAGGACTTTTGGTTATTCTGGCACGTCAGAAATAGTCTGAAACTCTCGTTGAATTAATAATGCTCAATTCTTGAACCAGTAAAATTACAATGTATATATTATACGAATTATAATTCATTCCAGTTGACGGATATTCATGGGAAGGGATGATTACTAGATGTAGAAATTCCAGATGTATTGTAATTATTTGTGAACATATTTCGATAAAGTAGATGAGTAGCGTTCATATAAGCAGTGGATATTTGCGTGTATATAATGTATAACGGAAAATTTTCACCACATGGTTGAAAAGCTCGGTATGTTTGCAAGTGGAAAAGCCATGGGATCAAATATATCAATTATTCTTTCAAAAAAAGTAATCTTATTTTAATTGTATGCTCAAACGCATTCAATAGCAGTATGAATAACGGCGTACGGTGCGAAAATGTCAGCTATGTACCGTCCATGTCCTGCTGTGTTTTGTGTATATTCTCACAGAAAATATCAGTAGTAATTTAATTATCCTTGACAATGCAAGGTTATACCTAAAATGAAAAATAATTTAAAAACATATTAAAAATTTAATCTTATTCTCCTGCATCACAGGTAGCCATACTTAAAACAGACAAAGCAAATTTCAAAATTGGGATAGAATTTCTTGCTCATAATGTTATATCTGCCTATTTACCGTAGTGACTAATTAAGTTTGGTAATTCAATTAGGAGAACTGTCAAATATGAGAATCCAGTCATTCACGGCCTAGCATAAAAAAATGAGATATATTATAACTGCTGCAATTTGCAACTAAGAAAAAAAGAACAAAGAAAAGGTAAAGAGAAATATGAACTTAGCAATATGCAATTTCTTACAGCGAAAGCCAAGATGCAGCAGGTCAAAAGCACTCTGAAGAAGATGATGTATGAAGAAGAAATGAGGGCAATTCACCTAAAATGGACCGAGTTTATTCATTGAAAGAGACTAACACTCAACACTTGCTTGCACATTCTTTATGCCAATTCACAAATTCAGACTAGTAGTACCGGAGAAAATAGTGAATAAATGGTTATCAGTTTGCATTCACCTGTAGGCCGAACATCGGTCTCCTAGTGGATATGTAGTTTTTTTTTTTAAATAATGGCTATTTGTAGAAAACACACTTTACAGTGAACAACAAATTAGTAAATGTATTATAAGAATTGTTCCCAATGGAAGGTACGAGCTATGGTCTCTTGATAAAAAAAGCACAAACAAAATTGATTTTCCATCTATTCTTTCTTTTGAAGAACATAATAACTTATATTTGAATTTTAATCATTTACTTTGTCAAATATTATGTAATATATTTGTTGAATACTGTTTATGAAAGGTACGATGTGTGCTTCGTCGGTTAAATGTGTATGAAAAATATGATTTGTAAGGTGAGGTCATATAATTATTTCTGAAAAATTCTTTTAAAAAAAACAAACACAAATTAAGTCACATTATTATACTAATTGCTTTTTAGATTTTATATCTCACACGTTCTTAATTAATGGTGCTATTTAAGTTAAAGGGATGAGTTTTTGCTCTGACAAGTTTTAAACAGACATGGGAT
Source organism: Sinohyriopsis cumingii (assembly GCA_028554795.2). Classification (NCBI taxonomy): domain Eukaryota; kingdom Metazoa; phylum Mollusca; class Bivalvia; order Unionida; family Unionidae; genus Sinohyriopsis; species Sinohyriopsis cumingii. The sequence continues at coordinate 148,602,242 of CM068828.1, read as the reverse complement.
ATGAAACATCTTGGTTATATCGATAATTGTTTTTGTTTGTTTTTCTGAAGAAAAAAAGACTCATTCGCTTAAGATTTTACACAAACAATACTCTTTTATCTTTATACATTGAAAATTTAGAGAAAAAATGCAACTATTGACAAACTTTTATTGTTTTATCCCAATGTATTTCCTATACTTACTGGAGAAAATACCGTCATCTGATTGATTAATTTTGGCGATGAAAATTAATGAATCAAATGCTCTATTTCTAACAAAAGGATACAAGAAATTTGTCACTCATACCCTCATTGCTTACTAACCGTGTATCAGACCGCAAAGCGTAGGAGCTGTAGACACCTCTTAGAATTTGTTCATATATCTGTATGACCCATGGTCATTATGTCGATAACGAGGTTAAGACAAGTGCTTGGATTATCCAGGAGCAAAATTGTGACGAATATTGTTGAGTTTCGTTCTGGAATGAAAATGTTACAATCTATAAAGACATAAGCTTTCAATATATTCATCTTTGAAGAAGGGGCTACGAAATTAAATGGATTGATGCTATGTGTCATTGTAAGTGACCGTTCATGTAGTTAAGGAACGACGTTTTGGCTGGTTGATCAAGCATCCGTTGCTTTAAAATGTCCCGACCTCAATCTTTATTTGTATTATTTTTCATGAAACAATCTGTCCAAGAACAGCCAATCAATATTTAATACTAGCCCAGAGGTTGCGTATAGTCCTATCACAATGAAGTTAATTCACACCCACTCACTCACCCTGAAAACAGCATCTCGATTACCAATATTTGGTGAGAATTGAAAACCTAAATTAATGTCCTTGAATTTATATTAATATGAGTGTATCTCTTCGTAATGTGTGTGTACTGCCGTTGATGCCATTGCCTTGACATGTTACAAGATAATAATAATCATCATCATTATCATACTCTTCGTTGACTGGCACATTTACGTTAGAAAACATATTTAGCAGATTCTCATCGCAATAAAATCGCAGGGAAATTTAAGAAACAAGCAAAATATAAAAACTACCAGTCTCTATAACAAACAACAGCACATACAGTATATTCACGGAAAAGAACATATAAAATTTGTGTACGAGGACAATTAAGCATAATAAATTAGATGAATGCAAAATGAAAATCGGTTTTATTGGGCACTACGTAAGATATTCAGGAATATGTACATTGTTTCTTTGTTTCTCTCTTTTTTAATGTTATCGTTTGTGGTAGTACTCTAATTCTAATTACATCGTAGCGAATCATGTTGCGAGTTGTTGTATGATCAATTTGCCGAATTGCCTAGCTTAGACCCTTTTTCTTCATCAATGCATGTAAACGAATATCTTTTTTCTTGAATTGACTGTTGTCGCTGTAGTGCTGATACGTCATCAATGCAAACAATGAGACTGGTTATACTGGATAACCAATGTTTTGCAAACAAACGAGAACGTTAACTACCTCTCAAAATCTTGGAGCTGCATATTTTTTAAGCATCATACCAGGCAGTGCCTGAAATTAATTAGAATTAACAAAAGCGATTCCTGTGCAGAAAAGTCATTTTGCGAATTTCTTGTAACCTTTTGCACAATAAATTTAAGTATATACTTGTACCAGTCTCATTGTTTGCATAAGATGGCATTTAACACTATGCATTATATAGTTATTATCTCGGTAAAATAATATATTCACAATTTGCGCTTATTGTTCAGCGGAATGAAAGAGATGAAAGCCTGAAAAAAGAGCTCAGATTGGTCTGTGTCTATTGTAATCAGCTTAGAGTTGCTTAACACATCATACAAATCAGGTTATGTAAACAAGGACGATTATGATCTTGCACGATCACTTGTATGCCTAGATCATGATATTAGCAAAAAATGTAAATTTTCTAATCAACAATTAATGTTATTATATTACGATGCACTAACTGTATTGCCACCGGATAAACGAAATAGCACAGCATTAATAAAATTTAAAGTATCTTTTACCATAAAATAATACCTTTATACACCGTGGTAAAGGCCACCAAAATTGTTCATTTTATTTGCGAAAGTGTGAAACAAATGCTTTATTTAAAAAGCACATCTTTATAAACTACAATTGCCTAATACACCAGTTTCGAAATGTGGAAATGATAATGAAAGCAACGAACAAGTTTAATTTTTGCAATGGATATAATAATTAGACAAGTGCATTTTTAGTAAAATCATTTTAACGCAGATTTTGTATTAATGTGTTCAAAATACATTTGATACTAGAGATACTTAATCCTCATCTTCACGTTTTGAAACTCCATAGTCTTGTTACCTTGCTATCTTGCACTTTTCTACTTAATTTCTTTGTACTTTGTCTTGTCTTTATACATATTTTTAAGTAAGCAAGACATCCGTTAGACATGTTTGTTTGCTTACTTAATTTCTTTGTACTTTGTCTTGTGTTTATACATATTTTTAAGTACGCAAGGCATCCGTTAGACATGTGTTATACGTTCTTTGCATGAGAGACATGTTTATAAGTTATAAGGACTTATGTCCTATTCACAAAGCCCTTTTCTCTTTGTAGTAAAGTATGTTTAAACATAGCCAAACCATTCTGAATGGGTCTTTGGTGTGACTAAATGTATTCTTATTAAAAATACATTTATTCGCCCACCCATATACATGTATGTATGTATGTATGTATGTATGTATGTATGTATGTTAAAAAGTGTATAAGTATTATATGATCACGAACTCTAAGTTAGATGTCGTGAGGTGTACACGTTTAGAATTCTGTCTATTCCTTGCATTTAACAAACACTTACTTAATTTTATTATATTTAAAGCTCTTACTTTTGCATTTTTAAGTTGTTTCTTCTCGTGCTACAAATCAGTAATTAAGTGTTTCACAAAACTGATTTTTAAAAAAAAATCTGACAGGGTACAAGATTTCATCTCTTATCTATAGATCCTTCTTACAATTTATTCAGGAATTGTTTTATTTGTCTCTTTAAAGCAACCTTTATTCATTTTTATTCCATGGGGTGAATTGGAAAATATAATGTTTTGTGCATTATTGTAACTTTTATGAAGAACTCATGTGTTTGATGTTACAAATTATTGTTGGTAACGATTTCACTGCCAGCATCATGGTTTATATGAATTAATTTAAGAAACAAAATAAATTATACATTGTTTCCTACAAAACTGTCTCATCATCTTTTAGAAATATTGATTTCTTAATAACATTTGAATATATCTAGAATACCTTTTGCTCATTCCATGCTTTATCACTTAGTCGTATTTTGAAAAACATAAATTTTAGAACTGTATCAAGTTGGTATGCCATGAATTAATATAATACTTTAATGTACACATTTATATCCACAATGTATGGGAGAGTTATTTCTAAGTTGTATGAATTTATGTATAATCAACAATGCTTTTTTTCTTTCTAACCAAAGTATGTATAAACTAAAGTAAAATATTTCAACTGGGTCTATCATGTAAGAAAACATATTCTTCTTAAATATACATTTTCGCTCACATACACCGATATATATATATATATATATATATATATATATATATATATATATATATATATATATATATATATACTAGGACATGTTACGAGTCACATTTTATCATTTTGAAACAAAGATAGGAATGATAAATAGTAGTTAAATGCTAAGAGCTATGATAATTTTTAAAATTACAGACATGTATTACACTAAACCTTTAAATATTATACATTATACATTAATATGCTACATAGAGGGAGTTATTGAAAAGAACTCATTTTCGCTTATCTTGGCAAATTCGACTTATGCCAGGAAGTTAAAACGTGTATCAGTGTTGGGATGTCCACGAGCCCTTATGGTAGGTTACATGAACTTCGCCGTTCCAGCTTACCGTTTATGTACAGGGAATGCGTTATGCAATAATCTTTTTACTGAAAACGTGAATGCATTACAAACGTCAGGTTCTGTGTAAGTAGGCGCACAAATGCGTAGGGAAGCAAGACAGTATCTGCACAGGTTCAGAATGCTGTCTCTTCCTAACATGCGACCGCTCCGGTGGCCTGGTGGTTAGAGCGTCCGCCTCGGATGCGGGAGGTCGTGGGTTCGATCCCCCACCGAGTCATACCAAAGACTTACAAAAATGGTACTAACAGCTGCCTCGCTTGGCGCTCAGCATTAAAAGGTTTGTGTTAGGACTGGTCGGCCTGGTGTCAGGATAATGTGACTGGGTGGGACATCATGCTACATGTCTGCGGCATGATGTCACAGTGCTAGACATCAGTATAAACTGCCACATTTCAGCGATATGACTGAAACATTGTTAAAGCTACGTTAAAAATCCTAATCACTTCACATCTTCCTAACTTGCAAGAAAGACTTTTGTTACACTTTAAAGCTCCTTCTTGTCTATGCTTTTAGATATTTCTTCACGTGTCACACAACAATAATCTGTTGTTTGAAAAAATTGAGAAACTTATTTCAATTTTCAAACAGTATACCAGATTTCACCTCTTATCTATAGAACCTTGTTACAGTTTCTTATTATATTGTACAATTTGTTTAGTTTTCCTTTCAAACAAACTGTATTAATTCTATTTGAATTGTAAAATATAATGTTTCCTGTATTAGTTTAAGCATTATGAGATCTTTTTATGTTGATTATTATAAATTATTATTGGAAACAATTTCGCTGCCAACTTAATGCTGTATATTAATTAAATTTAGAAATGAAATATTTTCAAACCATGATATTTAGGCATTTATGGTCCAACATTCAAATGTGTGTGTTTCCTATAAAACGGCTTCAGCATTGTTTAGAAATATTGTTTTCTTGCTAAAGTTGTAGTATATACTCGATACGCTTGCCTCATTCCACATTTCATCATTTACGTGATATTTTCGAGTTGTAAGAAGTTGGTAATCCATGATTCAATATCCTAATTTTAAGTGTACTTTAATATCCAGATTTTAAAATAGTATGTGTGTAATTTTCTATAAAGAGTGTTGTTTAATTAATAAAACAAGACCTACCTGTATACAGACTTGTCTCATCCTTAACAGTTCGAACCTGGTGACTACTTGCACCCAAGGGAAGTAAATTGTACATTGCAAAGGAATATCACCTCCCTAAAGGAATAAAGTGGGCTTTTTTTCTCTCTTTCGATCCAACCGTTTACCGTCAAAACATTTGTTTGTGAGTAATCGTGAAATCTGAACCCTTAGGAACAATCAACAAACTCAACTTATATCATGATAACATATTAAGTCGGTGAAAAAAAAAATCATCGTAATACAAGTGTTTGATTGAAACTTAAGAGGGAAAGAAATCTTATCTTTTACCTAGTTTAGTTGTTGATTGTTTCGATCAATCTGAAGTAATAAAATATTTTAAGCAGTTCCATGATCGAACGCCTTCATTTGAAACATGTCAACAATTGCCTTCATTCTGAAAACACGATCATTTTTAATTTTCTACTCAAAGTTTATTATACAAAATAGTGAAAGCTGTTCTTAAAAGATGGAAGTATTTAGACTTGAAGCCTTATCAGTCATAATATTGTTTCCCATTATATTGCACGTAAACGTAACTATATATGTGTATGTTCAAATGATATATAGCAATTATTATTCCATTATCAACCTTATATATGACAATTTTAATATATACATTGGAGCAGTTATATGAGGTAAATTGGACTCTTTAGTCTAGCATGTTGTATGCTGGAAAAAATGCAGTGTATATGCCGTTATTTACGACTCCGTTCAGAGATTTATTCGTGATTAATGATTACTTCAATATGGAAAATAACAGCTGGGAACATTTCTTAAACAGAGCAATCAGCCTTTTATTACATACTGGCATCATTCAAATTGATCTGTAATTGCTCAACTTTATGCTAGCATGAATTAGTTTGTAATAATGGTCGTTGTTAATGTTTTTTACTATAAGGAATTCTTAAGTTGTTCTCAAGTATCAGCGATTACTAATTAGAGATAGAATAATTACGTGTGTTAGGTGTTTTTTACATGTTGTTTGGTTTGTGGAAAGTGGTATAATGTAATGGCTTTGAATTCCGTTTTGATAATTAATGTTGTTTGGTTTGTGGAATGTGATACAATACAATGCAATGTTTTTGAATTACGTACTGAGAATTAATGTTGTTTTGGTTTGTGGAATGTGATACAATTCAATGTCTTTGAATTACGTATTGCTAATTAATTTTGTTTGGTTTGTGGAATTTGATACAATTCAATGTCTTTGAATTACGTAATGCTAATTAATGTTGTTTGGTTTGTGGAATGTGATACAATTCAATGTCTTTGAATTACGTATTGATAATTAATGTTGTTTATGTTGCTGAATGTGACACAATTCAGTGTCTTTGATTTACTGATAATTAAGGCTATTTAGACATAAGAAAAATAAAACAAAAAACAAATCGAATAAAAGCGTGAAATTGAAACCTGGTAATGGCTCTTGGTTATCAATCTGATTCGAAGAAAGATTATTCTGGTAATAGCTCGTCTACGAACCCTTTATTTGGCAATGTTTATTGGTGTCGCTAGAAATAGGGGAAACAACGGATTCAAGCTAAACTCGCAAAGTGTGTACAACATTATTTTCTTATCTCTGTCTAGAAATGAACTAGCTTCTTTTAGACCCCATTAACAGCATGTTCCAATGTTTAAACATAAACTGGACAATATTATTATTTCATGTATTTTCAAAGCAAAGATAAGCTATATACAGCACTGAAAATATCAAAATTACTGCTTTGGTTTTTTGTCGTAATTTAAAGATGCTCTCATCACTGTGATAGCTTTCAAAAACCGTCGTCATACGGACGCTTTAAAACGTTGATAATTGAAAAGAATAAACTTCTTATTTCCTCTAACTTTAAGTATTTTGCATCATTTTAATGCATTTTATCTGCTATATATATTCTATATGTATATTATGTTATTAGTGTTATGACCTAGATATTGATTCCCTGATCTACAATGATTTCGGCATGAATAATGCAAAATCAGGGAAGATAATATTCTTATTATATGATCTTTGCATAAAGTTTTAAAGCGTTTAATATTGAGCAGCATTGTAAACATTTAAATAAATTAAGATGAATCGAATATGACGAGAAGAACCATCTAAAATTTTATATTGTTCAAGAAGCGTTATTCTAATCAAATGAACATTGGCATATTTAAAGAAATCGCCATGCTCACCAGAAGAAGATAAAAATGAAGTTCCACCATCTTTACTTCAGGATATTGACACCATGTGTCTACAAGATAGATATAGTAAATTCATTCACCAAACATAACCGGACAGTTAGCAGAATATTAGGAGAACATATCATATAACTGAGCCATGTGACCATGAGTTGTTTATCTCAATGACGTTTCCATGGAATATAAACCTAGAATATGTATGGAAATAACTGATTACTAGGATGCATTTACAGTCCCAGAATTTGGTTATTGCCTTCATCGATAGGGTAAATATGGATGTGAAATGTTTTCTAGTACAGAAATGCAACTTCTTTTTAGCCTACTTGCCAGGTTTTAAAGTACAAATCAAATTCTGACACCATAAAAACCAATTTACTTAGTTTGTATATTTTCCAATAGTCCAAATAGGTTTCATATAACATGTCTTGCGATTCCACATCTGTCAACTGAACAGGTTTAATGGGCTTTACTTTTGTTTTGGCAATGACCCATTTCTGGGTTGTTTAAACTTACTACTCGAAACAGCAATAAAGCAACCCAAGAGAACTTAATGTTAGTTCTCATCGTCATACTTATTGTAATTTATATTCCTAGTTTTAGGTTTATATATGTCCACGTATGAATTAAACTGGTTGCCTCCACTATGAAGTTCTAATGATTAACCAACTCTTCAAAACCACTGGGGTTCAAGATGTTTATTATAGTCCTGATTTAATTCCTAACTAATGTATAATTCGAGTCTTTAGAGCTTTGACAGCGGCCAATAATGAAGCACTCTGTAATGTTGTACCAGCAAAGTAGCAGAAGCGTACGGCAGCTGAGCCGACAGTTGCATGAGATTTCGAAGTTCTCTCTACGTCAGCAGTACTTAATGCACAGAGTTGGAATTTGGATGCGTTTACATCAGATATGAGATAATTAAGTGTATCAGTTGCAGCCCTGTTTTCTACTGTAACAGGAGACAATGGGACGAGAACATGACTAGAAACAAAAGCGCTTCCCTCCATCCCCTCTCTCTCTCTCTCTCTCTCTCTCTCTCTCTCTCCATGTTGTAGAAGACTTAGTTCCACCTATCTGAGATGTGTCAGGTGTGTTATGACTAAAGCTGTCTCGTAGCGATGTTGGAAACATCGAACAACGACGGACGGATTTAGGCCCCTCATTCTGATTTATCATCTGTAAATTCATCCTTTCCTTTTCCAATTATTTCCGTGGGGTTTATAGCATCTCTGGAATTAAATCTGATTGAAATGTTTATCAAACCTCTGTCGTTCCCTTCACCATTTTGACGAATGTATCAATATTACCGATTAAATCATTGCGATAATTTACCTGAATTTGAGCTGGCTGGGAAATTCAATAATTCGGACCTATTGCTTCATTATAACCATTCGACTACCAATTTTGATTGTGTGAAGGCTGCAGAAAATGTTTACAATTTCTTGTCCTTCTGTTGACCGTTTTGCTTGTATTAGAGACTAATATAATCATCATTGTCATATATAACTTGCACCTTTGCGCAGTCTTATCGATATTTAAGCTGATAACGACTAGCATGACAATGCAGAAGTCGGTGTTGCAAACACCATGGCTCTTGTCCAAGGCTTGGCAATGGGATAAACTATCCCACCTGGATCTGTTGCTTAGGGAAGAGATCCATCGGAGGGTGTGATTTTATAAGGCCTGCGTAGCTAAATATGAGGTTTCTAATATAGTAAGTTGCCATTTATACTGGAACTGGCAGATTGTTTTATGTTGACATTTTTTAACTCCAGAATGCATGCAACTTTCTAAGTGACTTTAATTATGAAGACTTGCACAAGTTCGGTAACAGATTATTACGATAAATTTATAAACGTTAATCACCCTCCCTCAAAACAACTTGTGTACAGAAGTAGGTGTGAAACAGAACGAATTTATGTCTACTGTTATTATTACAACGACGATGATGATGGCTAAATCTAAATTTGAATTACGACTACTTTTTTTTTTGTTTTTTGCTACTATTATCTTGCAGCTACTACTGCCGCTATTACTGCTGACGCTGCTGCAATCTGCTACTTTTAAGAGTTTTTCAGGAATTTCAGGCAAGGCTTCCCTGAAACTATGTCTACAACTAGCCTCTAGAGTAGATGCGATAAATTAGGAAATAACCTTTGAACTTGTACCTTAATATTATGCTGATAAAAGCTTGCAATAATAAACTTAAACTTTCCGTACGAGGTAAAACTTGTTATGCATTTCTCTCTACATTGATCTGCTTTTAGGAAGGTAATTGACCTGTAATTATGCAATGTGACCATATGAATGGATTTTACCAATTTATGCATAGTGTTTCGAATTAATTGTGGATATACTAGCGGATAATGAAAGGAGGGAGTTTTTTCATGATTGTCTTGTTAAACTAGCCATTAATATTTTTTCTAATTCCAAAAGACATTGTTTACTTTTCCTGTTAAAATATCTATTGTACTTGAAACTGTTGCAATCTGAATGTGTTGGTCAATACCGTATCGTATTTGGAATACAAAAGAAAACAGATGTCAGAGAACATAACACTATGATCCCTAGGCCCATCTAAATCAAACAAAATGTGTAAATAACCAGTTCGCTTCGAAATTATTAATATTACACGACAATATGTTATATCAACAGATAACATATGTAAATCAAAGTGTGTGGTCACAAGAAGCTTTTTTCTTGATCCCCAAACATCTATTGGTTTAAATATTTTCATTTCTTCTTGCGTCCTACATTATATTGGGACATAGAGGAGAGATGGTTGGATGGAAAAAGTGATTACTAAAAATTTCAAAGTATATTATATAATAAAACCAGCAGTAGCAACAACAACAACATTAGCAGCAATACTAATAATAATAATATTTTAGTGAAGTAGTAATATTATTAACTAACACTAATAGTGAAACTAGTCAGTTGTATCAGTGAACGTCAGTAGATTTTCTATAGCTGCCTTAATCGTTACTTTTATCATTATCGATATCACCATCAAGTAATCAAACAAAGAATATATGAATCAATAACCCATATAACCATTCCTTCCATTCGTCCATTATTCAGTTAATCCAAATATCAAATTCATACATCTCATGTTTGTAAATTTGTTATCATAAACTTTAACACTTTTAGTACTGAAAATACCAGAATCGTAACAGATAGTGGACTTGCTCTTGTCACTACGTCCGTGCGAGTTATTCCTGAACGTATATTTTCCAGGCGATATCAAAATATTTAAAGACTTTTTCCGCAGAAATCTGTCTGTAAAGATCATAAGGGTACCGGCCATTTAATCTTGGGTGGCTGATATTTTCTTTCCGGCCAGGATATATAGAATCTATGTTGAGGTTTGGACCGAGACAAGGAACTCTCAGTCAAGGGTTTATATTATTTGTCTCCCCATGAGGCTTGCCCGAGTAGCGAGACATATAATATAAACCCGCGACTGGGATTTCCTTGCTTCGATCCAAACCTAAACGTAGATTATTTTTCTCATCCAATATTTTCCATTAAAGTAAAAAGAATTCTGCACTAGTGTTCACGTGCAATGTTTACATGCGGCGCATGAATATAAAAATGTTAATGAGGGCTGTGGTGTAGCCGTTGCGTCCGAGGTACACAGTTTATTCGAGTGAGCAAAGAAAAATAACAACATAAAACGTTGCATAATAATGATGTATTATCACATTGAATCTATGGATGTTATATGAAGTTGACAAACAATAATTAATATTTATTACAAGAAAATGTTTTATTTTCATCAGTTCCAATTTTGAAAAGTTATACTCTAAATAATAAAACAATATTGGCTACTCAGCAATACTGTAGTTATACTTAGTACAAGCTGTAACGAAGAGTAACATCTTTCTTTAGATTATTCATGGGTAATTAGGGTTCTGTGTCACTACCGAATATAACTATTCTTTTCGTTGGAGGAGGTGAAACTGTGTGTGACATACTTGTGTTGTTCTTAATATTGATTGTAAAATTACCCTCGTGTAAATTAGACCCTCAAAAAATGTACTCTAGCGGATAACCATGTGCTAAACTTTCAACTTCACGGATTCTTTGAACATTTATTTTTCTGTCCTGGAAATATGGCAAGTTCTACAGTGAAATTTGCTTATGGATTAATGTGCTGACGAATAAATTATTCCTTCTGGCTGGTAAGTGTACTATTTGTCATTAAATATTGTAGGTATATTTTTGATTCAACCGGGGTACAGTGGAGATGCTTAACAAAATTAGAAAAAGCATGTTTTACATAACACTTTTCTGGCTGTTTCTACGTTTTCCGTAGTTGTTAAGAGAGTAGAGAGGCTACGAAGTGGATAGGTCTATATTATATATGCATGGATAAGTGTTTTCTGTTATATTATTCATTTCACACATCACTGAGAATTTTATCCTATCTGTAGCACAGTTATTTTCAGGTCAGCGTCATTAAATGTAGCTAACAGTATATAATTTGTTTCACACGAAGTATTTAAAACTGGTTAGGTAGCTTTAGCTACATTTAATAAAGCTGATTTACAAATGTATTGAGCTAGGCCTGCATATAGGTAAAATTGACCATGCTGTGTGGAACGAACAAGCATAATACCAAAAAGCTCGACATCGTATGCGCTTGTCTTTGTCTCTCTCGAATTGTTTTTGTATGGTGTGTTCTCAAAGATGGATTTACCTCAATTTACTATGTTTTTGTTATATATTTATTGATGTTGTTGATGTTGTTTGATTTTAGTACAACTACTTCAGGCACAGCTGAAGACAACAAGGGTTTCTTTGTTTTAAAAGTAGTTCTGAGAGCGTGGACACATTGACTGAGACGACTGATCTGAGATGACTAGACTGAGATAAGAAAAGTAAGGTTAGCAAAACAGCTAGATTTCTCTGTCGCATGGGTGAGAAACTTTTTTCTTTTATCTGAAAACATTTTTCTTCAACTAACGTGATGGACATAATTCTCTTTGCTTCAGATAAAAGCAGGAGTTGTTTTTCTCAAGCCATTTTTGTGGCTGGAAATGTATAAACAAACAAAGAAAACTACAACTCCGGTCAATAGTTAGCAGTTTTCTCTGCCGAGTGGAGTGGGGGTGGGGAGATCGGGTAGGGTGAAAATTTATCGTACGATGACATATAGTAGAAAAATGAGAATATGACACAACTTCACGCTTTCTATCCCTCTAACGTGCCAGTGCATCATAGGCCAGAATCAGTAAACAATGGAGTGTTAGTATCTGGTGCAATCGATTACAATGTGAACAACTGGTAGCGTACTCCATCGTAAAATCTCCAAATGAACTGAAACAACATGTACCTCGAGTATTTTCTTCTCTTATATTTTACTGTGCTAACTGTGGATACGGAAGTAAAACAAAGTGGACGAAGATATGCAAATACATACTGATCATCACTCATGCACTGGTTTCTTGCATATAGTTTGAGAAGGGACACCTATCATATCTTAATGTACACAATTCAAATATAGTTGATTTGGATACGTCTGTATCTGTACAAATGGTCTGGCTAACTCCTGGGGAAATATCGGATCTTCTTGCAGCTAGCGTTACCACTATAGCAGGTGTGCTGTCCTAGAGCTTGATTCCTAAAAGAAACAAAAACAGAACGTCAAGAAGAACGGAGGATCTCATCAGAAAATTTTGAAGAAAGTGTGAATAATACGTTTTAAAGAAAAATTAAATCTTATTAATTTGTTTGAGCTTTTTTGTTTTAAATCCATATATGTTATTTGTGGAACAAATGTGACTGCACATTTCGTTGTGTGAAACGTATATTATCAAGAATAGTTAAATAGTCAATATCTGTTCTTCAAGTAGATATGTTTTCCACTGTCTAATAAGTGAAAACGACTTGTTTCTACAAACCTAATATTGGGTTGTTACGGCTATATGGTCTTAAACTAAGTAACAGCACGAATTGTTACCAACAAGTATAGTATAAGCAACAAATATATTTATTCCTCTAAGTAACAAGGTGGAATTTGAAAGAAACTTGAAGTATTGTGAATTAATCCTCAAATAATAGTAAACGTTCTATTACACGTCCAACAGTATAGAGTGCTCACAATGAAGTCTAGATATGCACGTGCTAATGTACCAACAGTCTTGAATAGGTTGATGTACCAACAATCATGATGTATCACAATAATATAATCCAGAATATCTTTGAATGAATCCACAATAATCCCAAAAATAGTGTTTTAGTCCAAAACGTTGATGAACACTTTGTAATTCCAATAAATATTTTTGAAACAATAAACGACACCTATCAAGTAATATCTGATTGATCTTAAGATAGGAAAGAATAATGTTTTCAAATCCTAAAACACAAGGTGTGGGTCACAATGTCACCTCAAAAACATTCTAAGTTTGTAAATAAGGCTAAAACCTGAGCTCAAATGTCAGTAAACAAATAATAACCAAGTTAAAAACATGAGAATAGTCAGGTAGGCAAAATGGCGACGCTCAGTTAGGGACAAAAGACATGAGGACAATATACAAAATAGCAGGTGCATACTTATTTATTCAACACTTGCCAGATAGAACGTCTTTGTTAAAAAGTTTGATGAGAACGTTTGTAATTCCAATAAATAATTTTTTAAAGTAAACTATTTGACACGTTATAAGTAAGGAACAATAGCCAGATTGCAACTCGTATATGCGACACCCTGAGGCTAATTAATCGCTTCATAAATGTTGCAAGTGTAAGCTGACATAAAAAAGACGGATGGGAAGCCAATTGTATATAACATGGCCGTATGAACTTGTTACTGGCGCCTTATTCTGCTGCGTGCGATTCACAGGTAAGTGGCATGAATTGTCGGTTTTGGCTCAAAGGAATATCAAGTGGTGGTCGTAAATCCACCATTGACAGACTGCCAGGGAGGGGGCAACGTCTGCTAATTATGTAGACCATGAGTGAATTGACATCAACTCGGAATTGAGCAATTGGAATAGCAAGTTTAAATCTAGTGTCTTGCAACTAAACGTCAGTAGTCGCTAAACCATCTTGCGGGAATTACACAAGGAAGTTATAAGTTACCCCATGGCCTAGCGGTTAGAGCGTCCGCCTCGGATGCGGAAGGTCGTGGGTTCGATTCCAGGCCAAGTCATACCAAAGACTTACAAAGATGGTACTAACAGCTGCCTCAGCATTAAGAGGTTAGTGTTAGGACTGGTCGGCCCGGTGTGAGGATAATGTGACATGTCACATGTCTGCGGCATGATGCCCCAGTGCTAGACATCACTATAAACTGCCACACTGCAGACATCGTAGCGATATGACTGGAAAATTGTTAAACGCTACGTTAAAAATCCAAATCACAAACACATAAGCTACTCCAACGTCATTCGAAATTGGCGGGAAACATTGTTATTGTGGGAATTACAAAGGAGCTTCAGAAAGGTCAATGACGTATTTGCTCGATTGTCATAACCTATTATGGCAAGAGAGTTGTACTTTAAGTATGTGCAGTATGTATACTTCATTACTAGAATCGTTAATACGTAGAATTACCATATGTAGGGTTGGAATCATTTGCATTGTTTGATCTACATGCATATTTTGTGATATGAGCAATATTTACGTAAGTAAATAATATTGTAATTGGCTATTTGGTTGATTCGTAGTAACCTCGTGCATTTATTCATGTGATATTATAGATTTGCAAATGTTGAATTGAATTAGAACTTTGTATAATGGTTGCAGTGTGCAACATTAGTTAATAGGGGTATTTGACTCGTTGTGTATACTTTGTAGGAGTATAATGTGTAAGGATATATCAGCGCCTGGATATGTGGATATCTGTGTACACTTTGTAGAAGTGCAATGTACAGAAATGCGTCTGATTATGTGATATTGTTCTGTATAATAAGATTGAGAATCTATACATACCAATGTGATGAAATCTCTTGATATATGCATGATAAGCAGATGATACCGTGTATACCATACCCAAAAGTATGGGTATTTCGATGTGCACGAATGCGTGACCAAAGAAGGTAATGGCTTATCTGATGATAGATTGTTGAGTAGTGTGAGACTAGATAGCTACAGGAATATACTAATGTCCTTGTGTGTGTTCGGTCAGGAAGCTTTTAGGGACCGGAGGAGCTGTAGGAGACAGAGAAGGGAAATACCCTGGTACAGTTGGTCCAGAGTCTCTGGGAGACACGAAAAGGAGAGAACGGAGTTAGAGGAAGTGGAAGTGTGAAGGACGTACTTGTTGGACTGAAGGGGTACTGGGTACCAGTCAAGAAATACTACAGCTGAGTAGAAACACAGGACAGGAGGAAAATCTATTACTCTAATTCAGATGATGAAATAGGCCGACACATGGTCGAATGAAAGACGAGTGATAGGGTTTTGAATGTTGAAATTCATTTGAGGAAGGACTATTTGTAATTGAATGGCATTAAATTTGTTGTTTATTTGATTTCACCTTTTGTGTATTCAGTAATTTAACTGTCGGCATCGCTGACTGGGGGCTCTGACTTTTGCATCTCTATCACTACTTCAATTTCTAATAAAAACGAGCCAGGGTGGGTCTTCTGTAATAATTAAAAATAATACTGGGAGTACTCCACGCCATAATACCATTATTAACAAAACCAACTATGACATTATCCCCATATGGTGTGTGAGCATTAACATCTGTTACAAGCTCACCTTCTACCTCAATAAAAGCCTCAGCGGGTAGATACTTGTATCATTGACCTGCAATTCAATTCTTCCTTGTGCGTTAGGTAAACGTGCGTCATAATAATAATACTGATAATCACGTACAGATTCATCTTCTTGGACTGGTTCGTCCATGTCAAATGCTGTATCGGATATACGTTTGAACATCTTTATTATAATGCTCATTTTTTTTAAAAATCAACATCACCTAGACTTTCGGGAAACTACTCTCCCTGAAATAAAACTGGTGCTTATTTTTTCATCTTCATGCTGATTTACCAAGGCTGCTAGTTTTTTTATTTGCGGCTTGGTTTATTATTTTACTGATATCTGCGGACATAACGTCAGTGGATGGCAATTTTACTGGTTGTTGTGGTTGTACAGTCTAACGTCTGTGTAATAGTCTTACTATTCTGTCTCTGATTGCCGTGAAGGCTTTACCAGCAGCACTAGCAACTGAACCAGGAACTTTTTCACGAATAACATCGATAGCTTTCATTGATAATTGTTTTGCGATTGGTGCTGCTTTGGGAGCCATCCTTCTAAATAATCCCTGAACAACATCGCCGAATCCATCTCGGTAATACACTCTGTAAACAGGTAATCGCTAGTTTACTGCTCTGACCGTCACGGGTCTGCGGTGACCGTTACTGTGTATGATCATCTTATTTATTTCCAATTTATCTAATCACTGTAGTTATCAACGAGTTCATCAATGTGTTCCCGATAGGCATTAATATCCATGATACCGCCTTGAAATAATCGCTGACATATATGAGCTGCTTCATTAATTATTTCCGGATAATTATTACCAGACCGCGCTCCTCCTGTGAGAACTTCTAGCTGTTGCTCGACATTGACAATATTGTTGGGACAAAGAAGACCAATTCCATAACCATTACCAGTAGCACCAATGTCAGGCTCATCGTAAAATTCTTCCTCCCCAATACCAAGTGGAGCGAATTAATTTCTTTTTTTGATGATAAAATATCACCCGGTAACGGATGTTTTTTTTATATATCTTCAACTCTTTTCACAAATTGTTTGTATTTTTCCTTGTATTGACCAGTGATTCTTTGTGTATTTTCGATTGTTTGAAATATAAAAGGAGTCCATTTTTCTTCTGAAATATCGGCGGTGGTTGGATCTAATAATTTATCACGATCTTTATATCCGAGAGCGGCAATCACATCAGGATTTTCATAAAGTTGTGAAGTACACTCTTTGGTAAATTTAGTTGATGGTTTTAGACATGGTTTTGATTCTGGTGTAATAAGTTTCCTTACATCACGACTTCCTTGCAGACTTTATCAATACTATCAAATATTTGTTATATTTCTTCTTCGACCGGTTGTGTGGCAGCTATTTCAGTTGGAAGGTCTCGTAAAATCTTTTTTGTTTTCTTAGTTCTCGCTGCTATTTTTTCAGTTTGTTCAGAGGTTTGTTTGATTGATGGAAGAAGACCTTCAGTAGCTGTTGCAACTCTTTCAATAATTTTTGTGACGGGTTTAAATAACTGTTTTGCACCTTCTGCGAATTCAACTTGGGATTATGGTTGCGCTTGTAACTTTTCTTTAACAGCATCTCTTAATGGTATTTTTTATTGCTTCCTCAGTAGTGAATGGGGATACATTAGCCTCAATGGGAATTAGTATTACAGAACCCCTTGGGAACGTTTAGCCTCAATGAAAATTTAACATGGGGAAAAATCGTGGGACAATATAGCCTCAAGGGGAATTTAACATGGGAAAGGATCTTGGGTCACTCTAGCCTCAAGGGGAATTGAACATGGGGAAAAAGTCTTGGGTCACTCTAGCCTCAAGGGAAATTGAACATAGGGAAAAAGTCTTGGGTCACTCTAGCCTCAAGGGGAATTGAACATGGAAAAAAGAGAATCCCGAGCTTAAACGCCTCGTGGAAAGTTACCAGTTCATGGACCCGCTGAACCCGAGGGATAGTTTGTACGGAGGAAGGACCAATGCCACCTGTTTGCTGTACCAAGCCGACAAAGAGAAAGGAGAAGAAATTAAATACTTGGACGTGTGTTCGCTGTATCCCTACGTGTGCAAATATTGTCGCTTTCCTGTAGGGCACCCACAATTGTTGACGGAACACATCGACCTGAAAAACATTCGACAATACGAAGGTCTGATGAAGTGTAAATTTTTGCTTCCCACGGACTTGTACCATCCCGTGTTACCTCACCATTGCCAAGGCAAACTGATGTTTCCTTTGTGCCGTACTTGTGCCGAAACGTGCAACCAAGATCAACCTTGCCATCACACCCAGGAAGAACGGGCCTTGACGGGGACGCGGGTCAGCGTAGAATTGTTCAAAGCTCTGGACATGGGATATCAACTGTTAGAAGTGTACGAAATTTGTCACTTTCCCAAGACAGAACAATATCACAAGGGTGACCCCAGTCAGAAAGGTATTTTCGCCGACTACGTGGATGCCTTTTGAAACTGAAGCAAGAAGCCAACGGTTATCCGTCCTGGTGTCACACTCCCGAAGACCTAAAGACATTCAAAGAGAAGTACTGGGCACAAGAAGGCATCCCTTTAGACCACATCGAGAAAAACGAAGGCAGGCGATCGTTTGCCAAAGTGATGTTAAATTGCTTGTGGGGAAAAATGGCACAACGACCGTGTTTACCCAAGACGGAATATTTGACAGAACCTTCCCGCTACTTCCAGATGATTCACGACAAAACCAAATTCATGAAACACGTGGACGTCGTTCGCGAGGATTTGATCTTAGTGAATTACGAAGAAGATCTGGACTTTGTACAAGACGACCCCTTTGGAAATGTTATCATTGCGGCTTACGTGACAGCCTATGCTCGCTTAAAATTGTACGAAGCTTTAGAACTGTTAAGGGAACGTGTCCTGTACTTTGACACGGATAGTTGCATTTACATCCATCACCCGAGTCAACATCACCGTGACATCGAAGGAGACCGTTTAGGAGCCTGGACAGACGAGCATCCCGACGACAAGATTCTAAGTTTCGCTAGTGGCGGTCCTAAAAATTACGGCTACGAATACCGGGGCCCACAAGGAGAAGTGCACGACGTGTAAAGTGAAAGGATTGACTCTGAATTATCGTACCAGTCGAGTGGTCAACTTTGGGGTACTGAAAGAGGCCTTGCAGTCTGGAAAAGATCAACACTTTAAAGTGACCACCTATCAACCCGACAAGATTGTACGTTTACCCACTCACCACATCGTCAGTCGACCCTTGGAAAAAGTCTATCAAATCGTGTGCCAGAAGCGAGTGCGACTGCCCAATCATTTCACCTTACCGTATGGACACGTCGGTATTGGTCTGTATATAAAAAGGAACCCTAGGCAAGATCGATAGTTCGTTGTGACTACCAAGACCAAGCGAACAAGATGAATACTTTCCGAGAAACACAAAACAAATTTAGAAAGGCACAATTCAAGTGTGGGGTTTCTGAAGTGGAATGCGATTGTGAGCCTTGCGATGGGAACGATGCTGTACGCTGTGACCTTAGCGATGCCGTAAAGCATCATGGGAACTTTGTTTTCACTACCCCTTTCATGGAAAGTGATGCTGTGCGTGCCAAACCTGAGGGATGCGATAGCGATGCCGCTCGGCCTCTTGGACACTTTACTGGGTTTCGTTTTAAAGGTGAATGTTCACCTTCACGTCTACCCCCCTACGGATGTCATCCAGCTCTGAGCAAACTCCTGTCCATGTCACCCAACCCTCATCGAAACGAACCTGTGAAAGACGAATATTCGTTCCCTGTGCGTTTGTCGGAATACTGCGACTTTGAAAATCGTCTTCAATCGTTCAAAGGAAAATGGCCTAAGTATCTGGGAGGACCGACCCCCGAAGAATTAGCCAGAGCCGGATTTTACTACTTGGGTGAATGGGATAAAGTCAAGTGCTTCAGTTGCGGTGTGTTACTTCACCACTGGGAACCGCAAGATTCGGCCTCCCTAGAACATGCTCGATGGTCAAGAATTGTCATTACTTACCCTTAGTGGGACCGAGACATTAAGGTAACTTACCATGTCGTTGAAGAAGAAACCAGACTGGCTAGGAGTGAAATGTTGGACATCACCGAGAACGAAGATCTCTGGCTAGAAAGTACGTGTATTGTTTCCGAAACAAAGATACTATAAAAACAGGCTGCCATGCCACGACTTATGTCAGGTCACATGTAACTGAACAGATTCCGTGGAAGGAACTCAATGACTATATTCAAACCGTGGATCATTACCATCGATTATTACAAGAACTGTATCCATTCAATTTGGGTCGACAAGTGGTGTGTGTCTTAGTGACTTGTTTTCTGGGATTTCGTTTACCAGCCGATTCCTTGTGGACTCTTTACGATCCGTACTTACCACCTCATTGGCCTTAAATGGTCACGAAAGACTGCTTTTGCTCAAAGCCTTGCGTTTTCATCTGGATACTTCTCGACCTCAACGGGAAGAAAAGATTCGTCAACTTTTAGCTACCGAAGACGTGTATGACGATGTGTGTGTAGCTTGTGACTTACACCCCCACTGGACAGATGTTCGTGACTGGAAAAAGGGGTGTTTTGAGGCTTGGACCCAAGAAATGGCCCAGTATGCACGAGAATTGTTCAATGAAAAAAGTTACTTTTCAACCTGTGTTAGTGACAGTGCCAGAAGAACCCGTCACCGAGAACAACCACTCGCTTCAGGACAGAACTGTCATGGACATTCCTGAAAGGTCATTCCGGGAGGACCCTTGTGTGACAATATCTCATGTAGAGACTGTAAGAACATTACACACTGTCCCTAGGACATCTTGGTTACCCAAAACATGTTGTACAGAGACTTGTTTATATTCCACTTTGATTGTTTTGATGTGTTTTTTATTCCTGTACATAACTATTTGGCTTTTATGTATTTTTGTCTTTCGTGTTGTTCATATTTGAAACATTCAATAAACGTGTCCTGAAAAAAGTATATAAACTGTCGTCTTGTTTGTTTTCGTGTCACAAGTGACATTCCTGACACTATGGCTACCTCTGCTGTCTCTGCTCCCTCGTCTTCTACTGTCAAAGTCATTGACGAACACTTAGATCGTGCCAGTTGGGAGGCTTTGTATCTTCGCCATCCCTTTAACATGCTCATTGCTGGACCTAGCGGTTCAGGCAAAACCGAATTCGTCAAACGTTTGATCGAACATAAACATCATTTGATCGATCATCCACCTCAACGCATCGTGTGGTGTTACAAAGGGTGGCAATCGGCGTACAGCCTCTTGCGAGAAAGTTAAGGCGATTCCATCGTGTTTGTGGAAGGTATTCCTAAAGAAGACGACGGCATCGTCTCTGACTCCCGTCAAACCCATTTGGTCATTTTTGACGACATGTTAGGAGAAGACGAAGAAGAAATTAAACTGTGGTTCACGCGCAAAGGGCATCTTCGTAATGCCAGTGTCGTTTACATCACTCAAAATTTGTTTCAACAAAGTAAAGCCCATCGCACCATCAGTCTCAATGCGCATTACGTGGTCTTGTTTAAAAGCCCTCGAGATAAATCGCAAGTGCAAGTCTTAGCCAAACAGTTAGGAACGCCTTGGCTGACTCAGGCATACGACGATGCCACTCAAACTCCACACGCCTATTTACTCGTCGATTTGAAACCTACGACCCCCGATGATTTGCGATTTCGTACCCACTTGTTTCACCACTGGTGCCAAGACGGAGGGCCTGTCCTGTACACGTCTCCGTGCTCGACTTAATTTCATTCCACAAAAAAATTTATAAAAACCTCAGACACTTTTCCCCTGTCTCACACAACGTCAGCATGACGTCCCTTCAGTCGCATCTTCCCGTCAAATTGATTCGTGCCTTGTGTGGCATCAGTCGAGAAAAAAATCCACAAACACGAGCTCGTGTCTTATAAGCTAGTCTCAAAGAAGTCTTACGATGGTTCACGGTGACAGCACGTCAATTACTCCAAGGGATCATTCAGATTCCTCATCAAACCAAACGCTTTTTCGATCGAAACAAAGTCGCTTTGACCCAACTGGCCGATCCCCGCATCGACACTCAAACCAAAAAACAAATCATTTTGAAACCTGGAGGGAGCGGTACTCTAGGAGGGGTCATCATTCGCTCGCTCTTAAGATGGGATCCTAATGCCCCCAAAGTTCTCCCCAAGAAAAAAGTCAAACGAAGCTCCAAGAAGAAGAAAAAGACCAGGTCCCCAAGGAGAACTTCTCCAGTGGCGGGACCCTCCTCATACCAGACACCACCCCGGAAAAAGAAAAGAAGACTCCAGAAAAAGAAACAGAGAAAAAGTCCCCAGAAAAAGAAAAGTCCACAGAAGAAAACTAGTCGCAAGAGAGGCACTTCGGCCAGGACGCAATCTTACACTCGCAAACCACGACCTGCCACAGCGGTGACTGCGTCTCCGGCAGCCTCAAGTTCATTCACTTCTCCGTTAATGACACCAAGAACTGAAGAGTACTTGGAGACGTTGATCACACCAAGAACTTCTCCGTTGATGACCCCAAGAACTTCCCCAGTAGCAGGACCCTCCAATTTAGTGGCAGTGGCTGCTGCTCACAAAGTACCTTCTCCCAAAATCAAAGTCCAAGAAAGATAGGGCATGTTACAAAGTTTACTGGATTTGTCCAAGCAAGAACTGGCTCGATTTAGTCCGTTGAGGACCCCTACACGACGTGTCATGCCTGTCCTGAAGTTGATACGACGTAAAGACAATCAGTGGCGACGCGTTCCAGTATAAAAAAGGTGTGTGACCAAGTAGGGTATCAGTGTTTTGGTGCTCCTGAAGATGTCACCCTCCAGAAAACATCCCTCTTCTAAACAACCCCAAGGAAAGAAAAGGAAAGGACTGCCACCACGTTTAGTCAAACATGGGGACATGTTATCTGTCCTGTCCAAAGCTTCTCCACCCCTACGAAAAAAACTCATTCAATCAGCTTCCAAAGAGGTCATCGATACCGTGTGCGAACGTTGTTTGAACGTCTTGAAAGGCACGATCCCTTTGTCCAAACATCAGAAACAATGCTTAGGCAAACATCGTCACGTTCTTCGCCAAATGGTTCAAAAGAAAATCCCCCTTCGTCAAAAGAAGAAGATGTTGGTCCAACGTGGAGGCATTTTACCTCTCTTGTTAGGCCCCTTGCTGAAAGGAGTCTTGGGAACCATGTTGGGAGGACTGGTGGGAGCAAGATAAAAAGGCCCTCGGAAGTCCCAAGATGTCAGATCGACCCCTGACAACCCCATGGAAGGACGAAAACTAGCTTTAGTGCCTTACAAACGATGGATGGAATACCATCGATGGCAAGAACAACGCACCCCACATTTACCTCCCAATCCCCATTTGAGCGAAATGTCCCAGTTACAACACAAATTGCAGTCCTTGATGGATCGCCAAGATTTGTCGGCAACAGAAAAATCGCAAAAGTACGGTCAACTCTTGCAACGACTGCAACTCTTTCACCAGAAAGCTTTAGACGAAACAGCTCTACCCACTCTGAAAGATTTTAAGACCTTGATGAAAAGTCCAGCACCATCACCAGTACCACCACCACCACTACCAGTGACCAAGACAGAAAAAGAAGAAGAATAAGAAGGGTTTCAAACTCCACCAGAAAAAGTTTGCAAGTTAACAACACCACCTACCTCCAGAATTGGATGGATTAAAAAGATGATGACCACCCCTTCTTCATCACAAGAGAAAAAGAAAGTGAAGACAGAAGTGAAGACAGAAGTGAAAAAAGAACCGATATCCCCTGTTCCGACATCCTCCTCTGCGACACCTATTGCTGGTCGCACACGCAAAGCATTGCAATCCAAGAAAGTACCCCAAGAGAAAAAGAGTAGCATCTTCCAAGAGTGGGTGCCTTATTAACACACAAACACAAAATGGAAGAAGTGTTAGCGAGCATTTACTACGATCCCTCGCATCCTGCAGGTTACGCAGGAGTCCAAAAATTGTATCGTGCTGCCAAAATGCGACTGAAAAGTCTCCGTTTACCTCAAGTGCAACGATGGTTACAAGAACAAGCTACCTACACTTTACACAAACCCATTCGACGCAAGTTTTCCAGAAGTCGCACCCAAGTGGAAGGCATCGATCATGAATGGCAAGCCGATTTAGCCGATGTCTCTCATTTGGCGAGCTACAATCGTGGCTACAAATATTTGTTTTGTGTCATCGACGTCTTTTCCAAATTTGCCTGGGTCGTACCATTGACTTCCAAATCGAGCAGCGAGTTAGTGCGAGCCCTGCAACGAGTGTTGAAACAAAGCGGTCGTCACCCTCTTCGATGGCAAACGGACAAAGGCACCGAATTTCTGAACCAAGCTTTCCAAAAAGAATTAAAGAAACGTGACATTCATTTTTTTTACCACCGAGAATCCCGAAACCAAAGCCAGCATCGTGGAACGTTTTCAACGCACTTTGAAAGAACGTATGTGGAAATATTTTACGCATCACCACACTCTGAAGTACATCGACATCTTACCTCACCTGGTGCAAGCGTACAACCAATCTTACCATCGAAGCATCGGACGTGCCCCGCAAGACGTGACTCCCGAAAACGAAGTGCTGGTGTTTGAGCGCCTGTTTGATACGTCCCCGACGAGGGCTGTCCCCAAGAAAAGTGGAGTGTTGACCGTAGGAGATTGGATACGCATTGGCAAGACCAAACGCACTTTCGACAAAGATTACTTACCTAACTGGACGACCGAATTGTTTCGTGTCACTGGACGAGTGCATGGCCGTCATCCTGTCGTCTATAAATTGGAAGACATGAACGGAGAAGTGCTCAAAGGAACGTTTTACTTACCCGAGTTACAACGTGTCACCAAAAAAGAAGACGACGTGTACGACATCGAAAGCATTCTCGAACGCAGAACCCGTAAAATGGGCAAACGACGTGTCAAAGAAGTGAAAGTACGTTGGAAAGGATATCCACCCAGTTTTGATTCTTTGATCGACGCTTCGCAAGTCATCGACTATAAAAAGAAGTGACCATCATGCCCTTTCACACAGACGCAGCTACGTCGACCACACCTTCACCTAGTTCTTCTCTGCAAGATTTACAAAAACAACCCTTGTGAGTGTGGTGTGGAGAACGTGTGCCTAAAACGCAAATCGTCTTTTTCTGCCAAGTCTTCGTGGTGTATTGTGTCATCGGGGCAGCCATCGCCAATTTGAGTTTGCAA
Organism: Sinohyriopsis cumingii; assembly: GCA_028554795.2. NCBI lineage: Eukaryota > Metazoa > Mollusca > Bivalvia > Unionida > Unionidae > Sinohyriopsis > Sinohyriopsis cumingii. Next base: position 148,577,072 of record CM068828.1, on the reverse strand, counting down.
CAAGGAGACAAACAATTGTGGACCATTTTATTGAGCAGTTGCATCGGTTACCTGCTTCCTAATCCCTCCCTGAAATTCTCCTCGAACGGGGACCACGGGAACCTTGTGTCCAGTGCCAGTGCCAGTCACCACTCCAACAACAACAATAACCCCATTTTGAGCGGAAACACGCCTCTGACGTCCAGTAACCCCTCGGACAGCCACAGAACTCTGGAATTATGAGTCACCAAAACCAATTTTACTTAACCTTACCCAGTGACAGTTCCATGGAGGTGTTTCCCCACAACACGTTGTGCTGTTACACGGCCAAATTACCTCAGACCATTCCATTAGATCACGAAGCCCATCGGGAAGTGGCTTTAGTAGAAATCATTCACCCGACCCAAGTCCTCAATGTCTTTCCCAATCAAACTTTTTTTGATGTGGAAGTTCATGACGAACAATTGCAACAGTACTTGGATACCCATGGCAAATATGACAAGAAAACCCCTGGCACAAAAAAATCAACGTACACCACCTATCACATGTTCATTCCCCCAGGCTATTATTTTAGTGGTCAACATTTGGTGAGCACCATAGCCTCCAGGTTTAATGTCGTGTTTCTGAAAGCTTTGGAAAGTGTCAAAAAAAGTGTCACCATGGAATACCACAAAGCAGCTCGTCGCTTCTTGATGAAATTTGACGGGAGTAAAATCGTGTCCATTTTATTTTGTCCTGAATTGTTTGACATGTTGGGCGGAGACATGGACATGAGGAAGGCCATGATGAAGAGAAACGAATTGCCAGTCATTTACGACAACGAGTCTTTTAGCAAGTTATTTCGTGCCCCGGTAGAACTGAACCAAGGACTGAATTTGATGTTTGTGTACTCCGATGTGGTGGAGTATAACGTGGTGGGACACACCTCTGTGCCGTTACTGCGTGTCATTCCTTTCAAAGTGGATTCTGCCACGGTCACTGACGAGGAAGGTGGAACCACTTTGTACATCCTCACTATTTGCCTGTCAGCAAGTCGTATTTGGACACGGTCAACATTGCTATAAAAGGAGATCTGGGACAAAATATTCCATTCACCAAAGGAAAAGTCACGGTGAAACTCCATTTTCGAAAACGGTTTTCTCACGATTCGTAAGTCATGTATCCAGTGTACCGAGGGGTTGCTCGACAGCGAGGACACGGTTTAGGAGATATGTTAAAATCGGCCTTTCGTTCGGTGGCCCCGGTGTTGAAACCGATGCTGACGCGCGGATTGCACGCCTTGAAAGATGCGGCACTGACACAAGGCAAAGAATTTCTCCAAAATGTCATCATCGACAAACAAAATCCTAAAGAAGCCTTCATGAGGGCAGGCAAAAATGTCTTGCTGCAAACGGGCAAAGACCTTTTGGGCCGACGAGACACACCTATAAATGCCCTGCACGCTACCGAGTCAAGCATTCAGCAAGGACAAGGCAGAAAGAGACGACGAAGAAAACACCCTTTCACCAGACTTCACACGTCTAAAGCTAGAAAGGCAAAGAAAAGAAGAACCGTTCGAGACTTAGACGTTTTCGATAATTGAGAAAGAGAAAAAAATGATGCACCGAGAGTCTTGCGCCTGTTCCAAGTCGGAACTGGATCTGTTTGCCATGCCCCCCACCATGATGACCATGCAAGAATCCCAGTGGGTGGAATTTCATCCCGTCTCCTCTTTGACGGATTCCGCTCCCATCGAGTCTGAAATCAAAGGACAACCCGAAGATTACATCGATCTGAATAGCAGTTACCTGTATTTGAAAGTGAAAGTGATCAAAACGGACAACACCAATCCAGGAGGCGATGCTAGAGTAGCTCCTGTCAACAATTTCATGCATTCCTTGTTAAGCGAAGTGGACTTGTACTTGAATAACAAACTGGTCAGCAGCAGCATGGATACTTACCCATATCGTGCCTACCTGGAAAATCTCTTGACGTACGGAAAAGAAGCCAAGAATACTCATCTGGATGCTTGCGTGGTATGGAAACCTGACACGGCAGGTGTAGGCACGTTTAGCGACACAGTCCTGACAGAAGATGACAATCCTCACAATGTGGGGTTTAACGACCGTCGTAAGAAAATTCTGCAAGGGCGAAGTTTAGAACTGATGGATCGTTTGCATTTGGACATGTGGTTACAAGAAAAGTATTTGCTAAACGGGGTGGATATCCGTCTGAGACTGAATCGTAGCAGTGCCGCTTTCCATTTGATGGCCCATGCCAATGAATACAAAACTATCATTCAAGAAGCCCGACTTTACGTGTGTCGTGTGGAAGTGTTACCTAAAGTGGGAAACGACGTCAGTCAGACGTTGAGCAGAACGACCGCCAAGTATCCGATACGACGCGAAGAAGTGAAAACGTTCACTATTCCCGCTGGACAGCGATCTATGATCGAAGATCATCTGTTCCAAGGACAGTTACCCAAGCGTTTGGTTGTTGGTATCGTCAGGAATTCAGCCTTCAACGGCACCCACGATCAAAATCCTTTTGAGTTTTAACATTGCAATGTGTCCAAGATCGAAGTCAGTCGCGACGGCAACACCTTGTGTACCCGACCCTTTGAGCCCAACTTTGGTGTCGCGAAGAATTATTTGAGATCGTACTTGTCCCTGTACGAAGCCACCGGACAGTTAGAAACCAACACCAGTCACGGTATTTCGTACGACGATTATGCAGGAGGCTACGCTTTGTGGGGTTTTGATTTCACTCCAGACCAAGGCAGCGACGAGGGACATTTCCACCCTATAAAATCGGGTCAGATTCGTGTGGAACTTCAGTTTGCAAATCCACCTCCAGATCACACAGTGAACGGCATCCTGTATGCACAATTTGACAATACCATAGAAATCAACAGTTTGAGAGAAGTCATTCTAGACTATTAGAAGCCATGGAAGACTGTTATCCCTCTTTACCTAGTGGAGAAACTTTGAAGATGGAATGTGAGGAGACTGGGGAAGAAGAATATCAAGACAAAGACGAAGAAGTTATCATGATGAAGTCAAGATGGCCAGAACAAGAAGCCCATTTTAGTCTCCTGTTTTGCCAAACACTTGGTCAAAAAAATGACGCAATTGATCAAGAAAGATTGCTATGAATGTCAAAACGATCATCCCAGTCAAATTCAACACGATAAATGCCTAATGCTGAGTCAAGAAGAAAAATTGAACGAGTATCTGGAGGAAGCTTGGAGTCTCATCTCGGACGAAGTCGTGTTGCATCAGTGGTATAAAGACTTGCGTGAACATTCTTGTTCACCATTAACCACTCAAGAGATCCATCGTATCGAAGCTCTCCTGAATCAGAGTGGGGAGACGAAGCGAAGAAACGGTTATTTGTCAGACATTTTCAAGGAAAAAGTCAGGATCGAATTGATGACTTATTATTACCTGTGAAGAAGAAAAAAACACACAAAACATGGATACCTGGGAACTTTATTACGTTTTGAACCACAGTTCGTACACCGCTTCTTGGAATCCTGTCGTATGTGCTAAAGATGAACTCCCTCATCGCAAACCTCAAGACCATCTAGCTTATGTGATCAACACGGACGACAGTCATCTCCCAGGAACCCACTGGGTAGCCGTCTACTTTCCTCAAGAAGGATGTGTGGAATATTTTGATTCGTATGGATTGCCCCCTTTGGAAGACGATATCATTGACTTTATGAGAAGAAATGCTCAGACCTCCCGATCCAATAATGTGAAATTACAAGGCACAGATTCCTTGGTGTGTGGACAATATTCTGTGTATTTTCTGCATCATCGCAGCCTGGGCTATTCCTTAAAACATTTAGTGACTCATTTTGATCCTCGTTCTTCTTCTAGAAACGATGTGAAAGTAGATCAATGGTTTTGTGACCATTATGCTTATCTTTTGTCTCAAGCTAGGAAACGTAGTATCCATCAATGGCCTAATGACTTCCATCAGTGGAAATCACAATTTCATTCACAACGTTGTCAACCCTGTTAAAAGTAGAGTGTTAATTGAAAAAAAATGTTTGTCATTAGAAAAAAAAGTTTGATGTTATATTGTTAAGTCATTGTTAAAAAATCTTAGAGTTGTTTGTTAGTGTTAAGTGATTTTGAATAAAAAATGTTGTGTTTTGAAAAAAAAAATACCTTTCTCTTTTGTTTGGCTATAAGAATGTTGATTCATGCTCTTTGACTTCTTTCTCTCCCTCTCATGACACTCATTGAACGTTCCGGCTCGAAAACCGTGGAGGGATGTTTTCCTTCACGTCCGCGCTTTGACTTTAAAGCCGGGGTAGCCTCCAGTCTAACCATCCATTGTCGACTCATCCTCCTACGAAGATGTGCTCCAAACTAGCTAAGCTAAACGAAGCCTACGTGAATTTGCATAGGGTCAGACACAGTCTGATACCGAAGCCAGAAGATATAGAGAATGTGAGAATGCTAAAAGTCACTGAAGACCTGATAGAAGAGCTCTTCAGAGAAGAAGTGAACAGGGAGAAAAAAGAATGGACAGAGAAGTACAGACTTCAGAAACAGCAGAGAGAGCAGCAACAGCAGCAACAGCAGCAGCAACCTGAACCTGACAGAGTCTTTGTCGATTGTCGTATCAACACCAAAGAGTTCTTCTTCTCTTTCCGAAGAAGCAGACCTATCGTCAGAAAGTCTGTCGTCAGAGGACGTCGCATTCTTAGAAACTAAAAGATTGCCATAGCAAACAAAAAAACAGCCCTTTTCAGGGCTACCCCAATACTCTAGAAAAGAAATAACAATCCATTTGCCAATGTGTGTATGTACAGTAGTGTGAATATAAACACCGACTCTTTTTTATAGTGTGAGTGTAATTGTTTGTGTATATGATTGTGTGTTTGTAAGTGTTCACGTACGTTTGTGTGGATAGTAGATTAAGATCACGTTTTTTTTTGTTGCTGTTTGACGTGTGGGGATAGTAGATTTGGGGTTTGATTGCTTTGCGTATGTGGATAGTATATTGAATGATTAATGAAAATCTTTAAATTAGTAATGGGTAGTATAAAAAAGTCAGTGAGTGTTTCTTTTAGGTCCGCGCGTTGTTTGGTCATGATCTAGGTAATATCAATTTTGTTTTAGGGGATGTTTTCCTTCACTCGGCAGTCTAGTTACCCTTGTTGATTGATCAACACCAGAATGAACACCAAACTAGCAAAACTGCTTGAACTTCATGTACACCTGGAATATGACAGGCGTATAGTGAATGAGCTGGCTGCAGAGACCATAGTAGAAGAGGGAAGAATGAAAGAGGAGGAGAGAAGAAACAAAGAGGAGGAGGAGAGAAGAAACAAAGAAGAGGAAGAAAAAGAGAGAGGAAATTTCAGAATCCCAGAGACAGAAAATTGGGATTCTGAAGCCACTTATCACGCCTCTGCTCTTCCCCCCAAAAGACTGAAAAGAGACTGGGGAAGAAGATGTGTGTGGGGGGCCAGGCCTGGAAGGTCATTAAGCAGGTGCCATGGAGTTAAAAAAAACAAACAGCCCTTTTCAGGGCTACCCAAACCTTTAGAAAAGAAATAACAGTCGATTTGCCAATGTGTGTATGTAGAGTAGTGTGAATATCAACACTGTCTCTTTTTTCCGTGTGTGTGTGTAAGCGATCACGTACGTTTGTGTGGATAGTAGATTATTGGGTTATGTAAAAGCTTAAGTTGGTTTGTGTGATAGTAAATTTGGGGTTTGATTTTAATGCTTTGCGTGTGTGGATAGCAGATTTTGGGTTTGTTTATTGTTGATTAAGGTATGTGGATAGTAGATCATAAGAAATGAGAAAAGTAGGGGATGTTTTCCTTCACGTCCGCACGTTTTAAGTGATGATCTAGGTAATATAACTTTTGGGCTTTAGGGGGATGTTTTCCATCACGTCCGCGCTTTTCGTATAAGAACCCCCAGTATTCGTCGTTCAAACCATTCTACAGAGAATAAAAAAGAAGATGGCTTCAAACCAACTTGATAAAATGAAAACATTGCAAGACGTCCTGGAAAATTTGGGTATAATGGAGCAAATGTTAGTGAGGCTAAACGAGGATCACTATTCTTATAGTCCCCATCGAGTGAAGATGGAGATCAACAATTTAAGAAAAGTAAAGGACATGATCAGTGCTCTGATGAAAGAAATAAAGGAGGAGAAGGAGGATGAAAAGGAAAGGATAAGGATGAGAGAATGGAACGAAAAAATTGCAAAAGAAGAAGAAAATGAGAAGAGGAAGAAAGAAGAGGAGGAGAAGCAGAAAGAAGAGAAAAAGGAGGAAGAAAAGAAAGAAAAGAAGAGAAAAAGTGTAGGACAGAAAATAAGAAGCTGGTGGAGAAATAGAAGAAATTAGAAGAAGAAACCCAAAGGCCCTTTTCAGGGCCACCCACATTTCTCGAAAAGAGATAGACTTTCAATTGCCTACCCTTTTTTATTTTTTTTTTAATTTTTAAGAAAAATAGAGAATCCTCCCTGTTTCAATTTTCGTATGTTCCCTTTTCATAGACCCATCAGGTCGGAACCCTATTAAAATAGGGTCCCGACCCTGTTCCATTTTCCCTTGTCACTCAACAGACCCAAGATTTTTTTTTCCATGTTCAATTCCCCTTGAGGCTAGAGTGACCCAAGACTTTTTCCCCCATGTTCAATTCCCCTTGAGGCTAGAGTGACCCAAGACTTTTTCCCCATGTTCAATTCCCCTCGAGGATAGAGTGACCCAAGACTTTTTCCCATGTTAAATTCCCCTTGAGGCTATATTGTTCCACGATTTTTCCCCATGTTAAATTTCCATTGAGGCTAAACGTTCCCAAGGGGTTCTGTAATGCTAATTTCCATTGAGGCTAATGTATCCCCATTCACTACTTTCCTCTCGCTCCCGAGAAAATCTAGTTGTGTAAGCTTCTCCGAGGTTTGCCATTATTTGATATAACAATTTTTAATTAATAGCAGCAGAGGGGACGCGACCTCAAAAAGGCGTCATCGTAGTAAAACTCACGTGTATACCCGAAAAAAAACCCCACTAACACGAAAAACAACTAACCCAGCAGAGAGACTCACTCTTGAAAAGTTAGAGGCCTCGGTTTCACGTTTTTTCGTTATTGTACTAAGGGTTAGTTTACCAAATTAACTCTTATAAAATGAAGTGGGTTTGCCCCCTCTGCTGCTATAATAGATTGAAGAAAGATTTTTTCAGGTTCGAAAGTAGTAAGTTGATAAGTAGAGAAAAGAATACACTCACAGCTAAAGATGGAAATGTACTTGCTAAACAGAAAGATACTTTAGAAGAAACAAAAACGGTATTAAACAAATATTTTTATCACTTTTGTATTTCTAAATCAGTAGATAGTTACAGGAAATTGTTGGAAACAAATATGAAAACTAACAAGCTGAAGGAAATACAGATGCACAACTTTTCAAACAAAAATTCTTTTAAATGCTACTGGTAAATTGCAATAGCAAATAGATTTATGAGCTTCACCTGCTTTAATAGACACAAACCAGACTGGATTTTTAAAATCAGGTTTATTGGGTAAACGTTATAACTATTTATGATTTTATTTACTGAGAACAAGACAAAAATATAAATACATGGACTTAAACTCCATGAAAAGGATTTCGATTGTCTAATCTATTGTATTATTAACATTTGTTGAATCTATTATAAAATACGTAAGGGTTATGCACAAAAAAAATAAAGCCTGTCTAATTTTCATTGGACATCAATCATCTTGGTTTAACGTAGGCAGAGGGTACTGGCAAGAAGATCACCGGTCACCATATGTGCAGTATTAATTCTTTGCGATAACGTAGAATCCAAAGATTAGAGGCATTATATTGGTTGATACTGTAATTTGCTTGCCAATTCATGAAAATGATACATTATTATTTCTCAAGAATCAATTAGACAAACATCTGTACTGTTACAAACGTTTGCAGAACATTCCAGACATTGTTCAACTGTAGACGAAAAACAGCAGCCTGGCTTGGAAGCGTAAAAATAGCAACTGTAGGCTATAATCAAATCGAGTCATAAAAAATGGGTTAAATATAGGAAATGTAGAAACACGTATGTATTTCATAAAAATGTATATAAAGTTTTCAAAAATAAAGTAGATGGAAACAATTGCAATTTTCTATTCACCAAAAACTTAAAAACGATTTTCATAGATCTGCATGTATATATGTAAGGTGTCCTTGAGAACGAAATTGTAAAGGCTGTTTTAGAATCTTGGCAGACATTTCATGACCAGCAGTTTATGGTGATTGATTTAACCCCTTGTTTTAATAAAAATAAAAATGAAAACGTCAGAAGTACTTGTATTTTTTTATAATAAGGCAGTTTGAAAAATAAATCACTTATATTATTTATATTTTAGGTAATTATGGTAAAATTTAAAATAAAGCAACAAATATATTGCGTTAAACCTTGGAGATACAGGAATATTATATTTGCAGTTAAAAATGTAGAGTGATACATAAATTCCTAATAATTTTTTAGTGGCATTAAAACTTTTCTCCATTGGATATTCTGCATTCTAGAAAATATTACAAAGATTGTCCATGCATTTTAGAAAATAATAGCAATTACTGTAGAAATGCATATATTAAAACAATAAGTATTCCAGATTCGTAAGATTGTAAAAGAACCTTTTCTCAGATATGCTCAGTCACCAAAGATTCAAAATTTTGATGGTTCAAATTTCAACTAATTCACAGGACTTTATATCAGAAATATATACTAATCCGGACCTGTAATTTTTGTAGAATCATCGAAAAACATAAAAACATTTATTAGGGATGTAATAAAAAACAGCTGCTTTCTGAAATACTTTGCTTTCTTGAATTAGCAATAAATGTCCATAATTTTCTTTAAACATAAAGTCACAATTTCATTTATAAAATGATAATTTCCAGCGCAGCTAATGATGGTAAAGCAGACAGAACTTTGCATTTTGTTGCTGGATAACTAGTTTATGTACAAAATGTGACTTGAGGAAAGGTGACATTAATGTCAAGACTTAAAAATATATCCTAAGAACCTTTAAGAAAACAGAATCGAATAACAAATGAGATGCAACTAAGAGGGACGACTTTCGCGCAGGTCTCACTATAATCAGTTATAGATGTATTAATATTTTCTTGGCAAAGTTCATATTTTGAGTCACGATAGAAAAGTATCAGGGATTTTTAAGTAACACAAAATAGTACACACACACACACTCTCTCTCTCTCAGACTTTCATAATAACTACATATAATGAATATTGAGTCTATATAGTGTTGGTGAGTAAATGACTCATGAATCTTGACACTATGAAAATATGCATGTTTTTGAAATGATGAATATACAAAGTATGAAACTACACCCCTTAACACACATGAATTTAACTAATCGCGTTTTACTGAATGCATTGTAATATTAATGCAATTAGTATGATTAATCTATCATTAAAATAAGAAAATTAAACTAGGCTTATAAAACATTTTTGTTAGCATATATTCAATCAAGATGATTGGTTTTTGTTATATACAGAATCTTACTTTCATATCAAGCAAGAGGAAAAAGACTATCTGGCACAATCAAGTTACGTAGCATTGGTATCGCTCTCTGTTCAATCTGGTCAGGTTTAATCTTACTCAATGTGTCCCTTTTTCTGTTTTAAGGAGTTAATTTCTTTTCCCCCGTATATTGCCATATACTAAAGCAGAAAAATAAAACTGGTCTCGGCACAATTACCTACAAAATCAGCACCACTAGCTTCAATAAAGCAGATTGTACTGTGGATACTTGTTTTTTGAATATTGTACACTTGTGAGCAGTAAATACACTAACGCTCATCACATATGTAATGAATATGTTCTCATTTGGATATGATTAAATTTAGGTTGCCTTGGTTTCTAAAGTTCTACTTTATATTGTCTGGAGCAGGGACGTAGATGCATGTGGACCAAAACATCTTCCAGATTGTTTAAATTCTGAGTCATCAAACCAAGTTCTCTTGCTCTTTTATTGTAGTTACCCAGTGTGTTTGCTCTGTTCTCAGTGAACCATGCAGTTATAGTCTGCTTTTTTATTTGTATGGCTTTTTCATATTTTTTGGTCCATTCGATATCACATCTGGGTCTCATACTTGGTACAGATAGTTGCTTCATGCAAATGATAAACCGTTAAGAATAGCTCCTCCAATTGTTATTGGTACCCCCGCCATTTTTTTTTCACAGCGAGGACTAAATATATGTAAGACTAACCAATTTTGGTGCTGTTGCCAGTTTTATTTTACCTCCTAATCAGATAGTTCCTTATTTATGCTTCAATCTCATTATTAGAACATTGTTATCTTCTAGATATCTCGTATTTTCTTACAATGAAGACAATTAGGGTAATTCTCAGCATGTGTACCAAAAGAAGCATTCTGATACTTTTGGAGTGATAAAAGTAGGAAACATGACTCTTGTTTACTCTTGCTTCATAGTGGTGATGATAATTAGATGGAGTTAAACAAGGTAACCACCTGCAAATATATGGAAAAGACAGTGTAGATAATTACATAATATATATTTATTTTGCTTCAAATGATGAGACTTAAATTCAAAACTATATTTTGGTAAGAATAAAAGCATTTGAAGAGCCACATTTAATGTCAATTTGTGGAGTGGCTAATTGTGAAAAATCTATTAGAGACTGAATACAGAAACTGTTTGCATTACATCTTAAACATCGTTCCACTTTAAAGTACAAGAAGGATTCTACTTAAGGTTATAAAAGGCGAATGTGATAGATACCGATAATAAACTAGACAAGTATGGATTGATTTAGCATACAAACACATTGCAAATGGGAAGTTGTTTTGCTGCTCACATTCTGCAATAAACAACACAAGTAAATTTCAATTGATGTTGGTAGTTTTTGCATTTTGCGGTTTTCGTTATAAAAAGGTATTTTGGGTTCTGATGACTCTGTTGTGTATAGCACATTTCAATAATATTTCACAGATATGTGATTCCCGTACCGATACATATTGTTACAAAACGTTCATTTGTACATGTAAGTACGATATGGATGTTATATTCAATACTGTGTGCCTCAATTCGGCATGAAAAATGAAATATATAGATCGAGTTATATAAACATTTCATCTTACAGAATTGTTGTAGAGAAAACATTTCAATGAGTTGCTGCAGACAATTTATTCAAACGGACGTAAACACGTTCAACTGTGTGATCTTACGAGTAACAGAAAACATTTGCGTCTCCCTTCTCCGAGTTTGAGACTCAAGTTTACAACATTTGACGTTTTACTGATATTCCCATACCTATATTTTCAAATTGTTTGTGTCGCGCGCACGTGTGTGTGTGTGTGTGTGTGTGTGTGTGTGTAATCCCTTACTGCATAGCATATATTTGCCTGTATCGAATAGATATATATTTCATCTTATCGTGTATTAAAAACTCGAGTATTTTTACTGACTTAATGAAATATACATGCAATTCACTAGTGAGTAAAACAACCCCAAAGTCTCTAGCTTTCGACACTCGTGAAAATATTGGCTTTTTCCACCACTCGAAGAATATATCACTTGATTTTGATATGATTATAATATCCATGTCATATCAGAATACACTGAACAAATTGGCATTCGCTTCAGTTCTGCCCATTGCTACAGTCTGTCGCAAGATGGCACGAGCGTAGTGGAAACTTTAGACGGGTTCTTTGAACAAGAGAACGTCCTTCATAACAGTTATGTTTTAAACATGGAATGCAAAGGTTGATAGTGTACATAAGGTATCTGGAGGGTTACTGCATAGTTGTTTTCTATTATCACGAGGGTTGTAATTAAATTTATGACGAGCAAGCTTATATATATAATTAATACCTTAATGATTACTTTTCATCTTTCTTTAAAATCCTGGAGACCATTTCTTGCACTTCAGAAAGCTGTCTCCTTCGTGTTTGCTCTATTCTAGATTAATAATAATAATAATAATAATAATAATAAATAGCAGCATCTACAACAAAACTCAAAATTTATATTGCGTGATAAATATTGAAAAGCACAATGGTTTAAATATGCAGTTCACATCAAGTAGCCAATTCTACAATGTTGTTATAATAGTTTAATGACGCAATTCATTAGAGGTATCAGAAGCATGAACATCTAAAAAGTCCGGATAAACATTGATATCCCCAATGGAATCTCCTAGGGTCATAAACCGAAGGTAGTGCCCCAAAACACAAAAAATAACTTAACGTGTTTAAGCCATAGGTAGAATCCACATATACACATATATAAAGTATTTTTCCGACTCTTTTGTCGAAGATATGGTTTACAACATTTTATTAGGACAGTCAATTGTCAGTGGTGAAATCTGCTCAGGATGACTATCGCCAATTTCTCAAAAAGGTTCCGTATTAATTGAACATTAACTTATATCGCAGACTCGATTGTTAGTATACTGCTGCTAATTTCTCAAAAATGTCGCGACAGAACAGAACCTAAATTTACGTGGCTGATGCGACAAGATGAAATCTCCCAGATTACACTCTGTACATGGAACATTTATATCAGAATGCTAAAAAAAAGTTCTTGATGCAAAGCATAACCGTTTTGGGCAGAGTTTTGATGTGCCTATTTTTCATTACATGCCTTGCGATGTTCTTTTCAAACAGTCAACGTGTCTCCCTTGCGGGAACCACTCATTAATGTCATAATGATTAATATTTGTGTTCAAAGCTATCAATACGATGTCTTGGAATATATAATTACCACTAAAACATTTTGTTGAATCTTGTAAAGAGCAGCTCGTGAACCAAAGAGTTGGTTTGCATTGTTTTCACTGTTCTTCATTATTGCTAAATGTTCTTTGGGGTATAATGCCCAGACGATGTTATGTAAAAAAAAATCTGTGAACAAGATTCAAAGTTATACACGCCACAAGCATTCGAAATCAGAACCGTCATTGAGAACACAAATATCAATGTGTTTGCCTGCTCCACAATAATAATAATGGCCTTAGAACTCCAATCAACACGCGTGAGTCAAACGTGACAATCTATGTATACGGCACAATTTCTCCAATTTAATTCAAAAATAATAATTTATAAACTTTACTTTACCGCAGATATTTATGTCCTGTTCGTAACAACACTAAATGAATAGTACTCAGAGTCCGTGTTCGTAACAACACTAAATGAACAGCACTCAGTGTCCGTGTTCGTAAATGTATAAATTCCTCTAAAATAATTTATTTTTATACCCAATGCACGGAAGATACATACAAATCATGCAACATCTGCTGTTATGATTTATATATTTGCTTCAAATTATTAAAAGAAAGCAAAATACTTAAACACACAGTGGCCACATTTTTTGTTTTCCATGTGAAATTAATGGTCGGTCTGATTAAAGTGCTTACGTCACCGTAACTTCTTTTTCTGGTCTCCAAATATTCGATTAATGTCGACTCAGTTTTCAAGTTCTTTGACAGGCGTGTAGACCTGAATTTTAGTTTTAAGAAAGTTCTGGTTTTCAAGAAATGCAATTTGAAATTATTCCCAACAAAAGCCAAAAATGCAGTTTGGAAATTTTAAAGGTTTCGGCAGTCAGATTTTTATTTGCTGATAATTTGACTGCTGTTAGGTATTTGTTGACTTGTTTCATTTTTATGTTAATTTTTATATGTTCATTCGACTACAATTTTGAATTCTTACAAGGCAATATCACTTAGAGATATGTATTTCAAGTAGTAAATGTTATAGCGATTATTATATTGGTTTATTTATTAAGTGCTACTGTATTGCAATACGTATGGCAATATGGTTTGGTATATCGCAATACGGTTTTGGGCTATTGCTGCACCCCTAATCATGTCCTGTATTATGATGTATAACTAAACTTAACTACATTATCTGAACCCAAAATATATATTGTACGTAAGTATATTACAAGCATCAAAAGATTTACGTCAACACGCTTGCACTTCGAGAGAAATTGCAGAAAAATGCTTGTAAATAACTATTATCAACGCTGATGAACTGTGTTCAACAAGGAGAAGGTTGACTCAAAGAAAACAAAGACAAAACATGAAAGTTAAACAGCGAAAGATACATGCAAATGAGCGGATTCATAAGTTCATAGGACGCCTCAAAACCGCCATATTCTTTAAACATACATTCGTACACCTGCCTAAAAACTGAAGTAAACTAATCATTTTATGCCTAATTTCAATAACGAACTCCCAAAGATCATAATAGTGATGAAAGAGAAAGGCATAGACAAATAAGCCCATTAGACTATCTGCAGACTGACTATCTAAAACCTCGGGACACGAATAAATAAGATGAAGGTCACTGATTCCATCTCAGAAACAGGACATTGATTCTCAAAAATAGTGAATAAGAATTTGCACATAAGAAATATGTATTTCACCAATTGGCCGAGTGCGCAAGAGTGTGGGTGATACATTTAGCCCAAGGTATCGTAACTAGCTCACCCCCCCCCCCAAGCTCGTCCATTGTAAATGCAAAAGATTAGCATTAACTAGCCCTTCTGATACACTGGATCCAATTGTACGCAACTTTTAATGGTGAATTAAAATAACACATTTCTGACCTGGTCATCTGGCATAGAAAGTGCCAGTGTTTGGCACTGAAAGAATCTTTGCGGAACATCAAGCAGTTCAGTCTGACAACTAGAGACACCGAAAGAAAACAACTATGATAAATAGATGCTACAACAAAGCGTGATCTACTCATTATGGTCATACTAATTGGCATTATTAGGATGCTTTTATTTATTTCAAAGACAATACAGCAACGAATAATACTACTATTATTATCGTCACGGATATTCGGTCAAGACGGCAATGATTGTCGTTATGATGTTAGCAATAACAAAGTGGTAGTTACATACCTTATGGCCTTCTCGAGGTCTTCCTTAAGCTGATCGACATAGGTTTTCCAAACCAAAAACTGAAAAGGTCCAGGTGTCGGGTCATTTCTATTAAAAGAAGTTCCATTTAACAGAAAATCAGTAATATAACTCCATTTTATTCCTTCTGTCGCTTCTCAGTCATACATGGTCTTATATATATATATATATATATATATATATATATATATATATATATATATATATATATATATATATATATATATATACTCAATAGTAATAAAAATGTAACAAGATATAACAGCACAAACAAGTAATGTATAATTAAAACTATAATTTATTTCTCTCAAATATAAAGGAGAGGAATTAAACATAACATACGGTATGTTGAATGAATTCGTAGAACCTGTTCAAACATCTTTGAAAGCCCCAGCTATAATACCAGTCTCAGTAGATGTCAGATACCCATTCATTCAGTAGACGATCAATATTCCCGTAAAATGTGCAGTAAATTTGGACATTGAAAAACTTAATGATGTAGTTGTGAGATCAATTGTTGAAGCACACATCAAAGAACTGTGTTTTCTTAAAGAAATATATTTTAATAATCATGGACGAAAAGCAGATGGTTATTGACTAAAAGAAAACTTTAAAAACATCATAAACGGAAAATGAGTCTCTGTTTGAAGTAAAGGATACAGTAATTTAAAAACAAATAGAATCAAAAGGGGAAAACTGGAAGCTAGCTTGATGACAATGAGTAGATGGTCGTAGAACCTTTACAATACGAAACTTGGAAAAGCTGCCAGCTGCAAGGAAAAATTAGTTTATACTATCAGCAAATTTACATTATTGGAACATTTTAATGAAAACATTCTTTACTCCAAATGATAATGTGGGAATCTTCCAGACCACAAGTAAATATAATTTCTCCAATGTTATCACCTAACCAATTAAGGTAACAGCTTACTCCTCAGCATTATTTGACCCAGTGCTTCTTACCAATAGTATCATAGAACATAACTGATCTTTCCAACGAAATGTTTTGAATTATAATAATCGATACTTTTATAAACTTAATGATTAAATCAATTACTTTATTTAGAATGAATTATTTGCTCTAGCTCGGATGCTCATGATTATGCTAATAGTGACAAAGCTATATTTGTAGCTTGCGTTAAAGATTGTATTCCAAAAGAAAAGAGTCATGATACGACCAAATGACACATTAAAGTATGATTTAACAATCAGGAGAGTAAGTAGAAAACGGGATAGAATGCATGCAAAGTTTATTTTTACAAGTATTTAAACAGGCTGGAATAACTATAAAAAGTAAATAACATTAATAACATGAAAAAGAAGGCTAAACAACGATTCATTTTTATGTTAGATGCAAACCTAAAATTTGCTGGTTAAAAACAATTCAAAGAATATTTTGGATAATCACTAGACATTTCATGATCTACTCGAAATCTACGAATCAAATACCTCCTATGCAATTCTCAGATAATAGTCAACCAGATATTTTTGCACATGAAGACATTGGAAAAGATGAATTTGTAAATTCGAACTTTTTATCAATATCAGCGATCGATGACAAAACCAGACTTCTAGAACCCAACCTTAGAATTTATAATGAAATATCAGTTATTAAGGTTATTGAACAGGGCGTCTTGGACTCTATAAGAACATTAGATGACAGTACGTCGAGCCATCTCGCCCTTAATCACAATATGGTGAAACCTGTTTCTCGGTTACCATCTAGAGTCATCTGCTATATGTTCAATAGATCTCTAAAGAAGAAACGCTTTCCTAGTTCATGGAAATTTGTTAATGTTGTTCCAGTTTTTGAAAAGGGTGTTAAAAGTATGGTAGCCAACTTTAGACCTGTCTCACTGATAACATTTCTTGGAAAACTGTTGGAAAAGATTGTGAATAAACATAAAAGTATTACTTCATTCCTGCAAATATTCTTTTTAGTATCTGTTTGGTTTCTACTTGTCTAACATAACAGTGTTTCAATTCATTGATATTTACCTTAATCATGTTCTCGCAAGAGAAAAGAAATGAAGTTAGTTGTGCAGTGTTCTGTGACCTGTGGTAGGAATTAGATACAGCTTAGATTCATTATCTAGCATTAGGAAATTAAATGCAGGAGTACCATAAGGATCAGTATTTTGTTCATGACACTTTGTTATTTCGGCACCCTGTTTATCTATAACAAAAACTGAACTTCGTCCAATTGAACTAAAAAAGAACACAAATAGTATAAACATCTCTTTTAATGAAATAAAGTTCAAATTATGACAGTACGCTGATGACGCGTTTCTATTATTAGACTGTTCTCCATTGTCCTTGAAGACAATCATACAGATTTTAAATGACTTTTCGCTCGGCATCAGGTCTGCACCGCAATGTTTTATGTCAAATGTTATTTGGATTGGAAATTTAAAAGCAACATTAATGAAACAGTATATCCAGAAATTGATATTAACTGATCAGTGTCCAGTTATAGATTACTGGGAGTAGATTTCTCTTTGCATTTGGAGAACTTAATATAATTTAATTATTTGACGAAATTGAAGGAAGTAAAGAAATGCTTGTCTGCTTGAGCAGAATAAATTTATCCTTTACTGGAAAAATTACCTGAAAAATTCCTTGATTTTACCAAATTTTCATCATCTTCTTGCAGCTTTACCTAGTCCTCTGCCCCACATTGAAAATAAACCGAATACAGGTTTTTCGAGTTCATTTGGGGTTGACAAACCAAGATATTAAAACGAGACACTCGTATAGCTTCCTTTAAGGAAGCGGATTAAATACGATTCACTCGCACTCATGTGTGTGTTATAAAGAAAAAAACGTTCCTAGATTAGGCGCCGTTTGCTAAAAAAAGATGGTTTATGGAAAAATCTGATCTCTGAACAAACATTTGGAAGATTTTGAGGTACACTGTTATCAAAATTAGGAAAAAGGAAATTGAAAGAAATATCTAAATTAAAAAATAGTGTTTTCGGTATGGTGTTTTTTATGCTTTATCATGATGAAAAAATGAACCTTCCACTGTTCAGGAATACCTATCTCAATACATTTTTAATTTAGTAACTAGAAACAATTTTTAATTATACACAAAATGGAGAACAAACGGTGTTATACTTATTAAATACCTTTTTGATGCACAAGGAGTTCTATTAAATTTTGATGAAAGAAAACAAATAACATAAACTAATAATTTCATACAGTAATATGCTTTTATCACAAGGTTATCCGCAAAGCGAAAAAAGAAAATTAGAAGGTAAGATGAAAGATTAAATTTAATTATAAAGATCAAAGATCTGGCAAGAACCACGATACAAGAGCCAAATGGTTAACACGAAACTTAGTCTAGGCAGATAGAGTGTGCAATTAGCGCAAATGAATGGTCCAACACTTTTGTTTTGGCTAAACCATGTATAAAAGAAACAAAAAGTGATTAGATTTTATTTCTGATTTTTAAATAGAAATATTGCCAAAAACCCATTTTTAAAACCTTAATTTAAATGAAAATAATAAATGCACCTTCTGTAAGGAGGGAATAGAACAGACTGAGTATTTATTCTATGACTGTTAAGTTAGTAAACATATCTGGAAATTATTTGTGGAATGAATCCAAACTTACAATCCAAATTTTAAAAATGAAACATTAATATATCTTTTCAGGAAATAAAAACTGCGATAATCTTATTGACTTTCTGATTTTGCAAAATAAGTTTTAAACGGATCAATGTGTGCATCAACAACCTAAATTCTTAGCTGTTATAAAAATGCTGTTTTATCATACTTTTGGCTGGAAAATATGTCGCCAAAGTGAATAATAGAAGTAATGAATTTGAGAATGAGTGGACCCTATTGTCAAATTTTGGTACATGAGTTCCTACATTTTCTTTGTTTTCACATGAACTAACAAACATTTAATTTAAAAAAACACAACATTCGTGCTTCTTTGTGTACAATATGTGAGTATATATGTCTATGTGTGTATGTGCGTGTTGTGTCTAAATAAGGGAACACATGTCAAGAATAGGATGGAAAATAATATAAGGTAAAGCTCAATACGTCATGTCAGGTGGACAACTTACACTCAGTACAAAAAACTATTAAAAAAACGACACTTTGTGAAGTCTCATAGATACGTTGGCTTGACAATTCAAGAATGTTTTAAACGGAACGAATATACTGAAGAAAAGGGCCATAACTAGAAATAACTGTTTGAGGACATTTAAATTCAACTTTCTCAAACAGCTCTTTCAAAAGTTATCTTACTTGTATTAGACCCTTTTTTGGAATATACCGGTGTTATCGAATGCGGTTGTAGCGATGAGCATTCGATCAAAATCAAGTTTAGCTTGAGGCTGCCCACGCTATAATTGATTTATTTTATTACGCAAGAAAAGATTCTTTATATATTAAATCAGGTTTAACATATATTCTGTCACACACACACACACACACACACACACGCATTCAATAGGATTATCAATTGTGTTGCCGGGCTATCATTACAAGAATTTATTCATCATTATGTAAAAGAGGTACACATATATCCATGGTGTGATAGGACTGACATTGTTTCAGTTTCATGTAGGTATGCTTATTACAGAAATAAATCGTATACGATTCAATGTCAATTTCTGAATAATCTTCCAGATGATATATATCACATTACGTAGCTTGATGAGTTGGAACAAGCCCTGCTTTGACAATCTAATACTTTCAAACACTTTCGGCATGCTGAGTGAAAATTATTGTTTATATGCAAAGCTGATAAATGAATGCAGCTCCCTACGACAGCATCTCTATAGCGTAGCCTTAAGTGACTCTCCAGTCTTTACATGCGGAGAGGACGCCTAACCTAATGAACATTACTTCTTTTCGAGTTGTAGGTACAATTTCCAAAGACGCATATTATTACTTGATCTAAACCAAATGAATTTTAAATTTAGGTATAATTTTTAAGCAGAAATTCCAAACTAACCAAAGAGCAAAATTGTATTATAGATTTGCCAGCACAAAAATATTGTCAAGCTACAAAATGGTGAAATCACGGAAATGTAAGACACATAATCTTGTATGATTTATTTATTTCAATTCTCCCATTATCTACTTTAAGTATCGCAATAAAATTTATTTGTGAAAATAATGTTGTAAATTTGCCTGTCGTCTTAAAGGCTTTGTAAAGGCGACTTTTACCCAATTCCAGCTTTACTGTTTGCAATAATAAATGCTTAAACCAACAAAAGTAAGCATATAACATTTCGAAATAATTATTATACTGTACATATAAAACAAATAACATGTACATGTATACGCAATGCTGTTTTTAAGTATGTCCAATGTTATGCATAACTATATTTTCTTGTAGATCCTGGTATATGATTTTATCTAAATTTTTATTAATGGCTGTAAATTGTACTGATTATCTTTAGATTTTGCCTATGTGACTAGGGTCTATTTTAGGAATATTAACAGCGTACAAATGCATAGGATCCATAAGCAGATTCTTATGTACGTCTTGACAGTTACTAATAATAAAATTATTAAAAAATATGTATACGAGATTCGGCCTTTCTCCATTGGACAGCTCGATCAGGTGGCATCTTAGAAGAATTAAGTTAACTCCTATTCGATGAGCTAGGTCACATGAATATGTATTTTGAAATATTAAACCGAGTAGTATCATCTGTCAAATTGGGCATATTGCGTCATAATAGATTCTTGAAGGTGTATATAAGGAGAGAAATGAGCAGTTAGATTTCAGTCCTTTTATGGAATCGTTCTTATTTCTTGTGCTCCTGTTGTAACATCAAGTATGCAGATGTCTTTTATGTTGTACTTGTTATTTTAGAGGTAAATAACGATTGTTTCGACCCTTCAGTGGAAATAGAAAGTGCTTATTTCTTGGCACTAAAATATTAATCTGGAACTATTTCGGAGTTATTCAAAGAAGTTCTGGACAACGCTATTTTGACAATTTCACAATTCTTGTTCTGAAATTTATACAGGACTTTGCATCCTTTTGGACTTAAATGGAACATTTTGATGTTTAATTTTGGATTCACTTCATAATACTGTAAGTTCTTCTCAAAGTTCCATTGATAATTAAATTGTTTGATAAGTTGGTTTTACTTCTTTTTTAGTTTATGACCTGGATTCGTAACTTTAGTCTGCCCTGTGCAAATCATAAGTGAACAAAAATCCATTATCGTTTATTATACAAATAAAGATATTTATTGAAGTGAATATGAAGAAATATAACTTATTATGTGACATTCTGAAGTCGAACGAAACATAATCTCTCACGAGATTCATGTAATAATATTAGTTATTGGAATAGCCACTGTATACACAGCTTCTAGTCACATTACAAGGACATTAATTTAGTGGTTACTAATTTTACATTCATGTGTAACCATAAGGCAAATGCTTAAAAGACAGAAACAATGATTTTCGAGATTGATAACATATAACATCGGCATACTGCAACACAGATTTCTTGTCACTGATGTTTATGTGATAGCTGTCATAAATTATCATTATCTATGTTTTGTGCTAAATGATTAAAGAAGTTCTGTGCAAATAACTTACAACATGTTTAATTGATTTTTCACATCTCGCAATTGTTCAAATCCATTAACGATTATGTACATGAGAGTAAGATTTTCGGAGGAAAGTCGTCATGTAGGAAACTACAGCATTTGCAGATTTTGTCATAGCCCTCTCAATGTTACATTGCTAGTCACATGACTAACCAAATCTCGCCGTCTACATGTCCATGACTTCAGTGGGCCAACATCTCACGTGAAACCAACAATAAGCCCTATCTAATGTTACCGTACAGAAAATTCGAAAATATTAAAACTCAAGTAGTGTTTGAATAAATGGATGATAACACGTCCATTCAGTGCAATTCAATGCCTTTGATATCTCGCGTATATTTTCCGTTAATATTTTTGTGTTTCCAAGCCTCTGCCTTCACAATGTCCCTAAATCTGCCATAGCGATTGTTCATAACCTAAAGTATATTCTGAATATGTTTTATACCAATGTGTCGAGTGTATGCAGAACTATCTACAAATGACTTTCTTTTACTTTATTGACTGATCAAAAGCATGCGCCAAGACGATATGCTGCTTTTGTCGATCCTTAATGGAACTCACACCTAACTCCTAATTATCACTCGATGACATAAGTGAAGTGTACATATGAATTTCCAGACTGGGTTTCTGTTTCAGTAGGCATTGTTTATGACAAATTATTTTCGAAACAGGGAAGCAAATGTTCAGTAGTTTTCAGCCTGCAATTAAATGTTGAAATAGATTATATACATTCCCTACCTTGATTTGTAATTTTCATCTTTATCTGAAATGTTAGCCACCATTTCTTTCAGTTCATAAAGCGGTTTTCTCCAGCGGTCTTCTTCCCTAAATAATAATAATAATAATAATAATAATAATAATAATAATTATAATTATAACAACAAAACGTGAAGATGCCAATTTTGTCTCTGCTTCAAGTTGCAGGGTATTTCGCTCGTCTTTAGTGATTGCTGTCTTTGACTAACGGACCCGTAGGTCCCAAAAGCGCCATATGTTTACCATAGTTTCTCACAATGTGCAGTCCATTCGTTTAAAACATTATCATTCTTGGGCAAACGTGATCGCCCGGGGATGACTGTTAATAGTCATGCCACCCCTGGACTATATAGAAGAATGCTTGATAATAGTAGGCAGAATTAATATTTGAATACCTATAATACTACCATACAGGTCAGAGAATTTTTAATTCGTACTCTACGGAGATTATAACCCAGGTCAGCGGGTAAACGGCACCCATCGCCTTGCCTGCATACACGAGCCCATATTCCCTCACGACTAAGCAAACATCACCAAACAATGATGCTACTCAATCGGTGTTATATGCACTCGTGTTTAGCAGACACACTCGCAAGACGATGCAATAATTAATACTCATCTATCTACACAGTCATTCCGGATTCCTATAAAAGAAATCGAGGTATATATAACTAATTATAGAGAATTATAAATATACACCAGACAGAACGGCAAGTGCTATTCCGCGGACCTAGGTTTGAATCTCCGTAGAGTACGAATTAAAAATGATCTAACCTGTTGGACATATTCCCTAGTCAGCCAAAGGAAAATGGAATGAAAATGGTCGGAACATATGGTACATGAATAAAAAGGCAAAATATTACCGATGCCATCGGGGCCTCGGTGGCCGCGTGGCTTAAGACACTAGCTTTTGCAGATCACTAGCATCTCATCTTATTCCGTGTAGATTCAAGTCTCCGGCTGTGTGTGCGTGCGTGCGTGTGTGTGTGTGTGTGTGTGTGTGTGTGTGTGTGTGTGTGTGATATGACATTTGTGTCATCAATCTGCCGAGCGTGAAAGACCGAGGATGAGACAACACCTAGCCCAAGATAGTGCAACTATATTACCAGCAAGCTCGTTCGTGGCACTAAGTAGTCCTCTTAATCCTCGGAAAGCTGTTGCATAAGTTAAAAAAATAGAGAATAAACACTTAGCAAGTTTGTCGTGACATCATGTGACAAAGAAAGACACGGAGAACGGCAGTGTGATAGCCTATGTTAAACTTCAAACAAAATACAGAGCAATACCACTACATCGATGAGAATCAACAAAGATATAAAAATCACAAATTCAGATACGAGCACGAAAGGTAAGAATTAAACAAGTAACTCAACGTGATGGTACGCTTTGCATTACCAGGATGCATCTAATCAAAATCCAGGAGAGTCACTACTACTAATACTCCAACCACCACGAGGAGGACCAGGACAAGAATGATGATTATGATGATGTTAATAGCAGTATGGTGATGGTGACTTACGACGATGACCAGGACAACAATGATGATTATGATGATGTTAATAGCAGTATGGTGATGGTGACCTAACATTTCATCTTCTCAAGTTCTTCCTTATATAGTCTGCTAGATGTTTTCAATTGTTCTATCTAACGTTATTTCCTCTCGTTTCCCTGAAAAGTATCACTGTGTGAAGCTTTTATACTCTACCTTTTTTAGTTTTATTTCACCCATATTTGTTTTCCATCTTCCGCAAAAGGAAACTTCCCCAATCGTCTATAGGTTTAGCTCTTTTGTGGTGTGTACATCACAATATAAAATTATTCTCTTTCTCTCTGTATATATATATATATATATATATATATATATATATATATATATATATATATATGAAGCCATTGACATTGGTATTGACATGGGTATTCCATGAAGATTGGTCACATGATGTTCACCCAATAAAATTAATTTTTTTTCACATGATTAGTTATCAATATTTATGTACTTGCAACCTCAATAAATTGTTCATAATCTTTTGTCCATGTCAATGTTCAGTTAAAATGAGTTAAACACAACTCCCCCCCGCAACCACTGTGTGTGTTTATACATACATACATATATATATATATATATATATATATATATATATATATATATATATATATATATATATATATATATAAATAATGAGAAAGCTAATACGCCCAAAAATACGTACCAAAACATAAAAAGCCCAAAAATTGATTTTGTCGAACACTTGAAATATCTTCGTTGATTGATAAGTGTAAGGAATGAATAACACTACTGCTCTATCTATGACGAACATTGATTCCTCTGGAAACTGTATCCCATATGACATACTAAAATTTCTATCTATGACGAACATTGATTCCTCTGGAAACTGTATCCCATATGACATACTAAAATCTCTATCTATGACGAACATTGATTCCTCTGGAAACTGTATCCCATATGACATACTAAAATCTCTATCTATGACGAACATTGATTCCTCTGGAAACTGTATCCCATATGACATACTAAAATCTCTATCTATGACGAACATTGATTCCTCTGGAAACTGTATCCCATATGACATACTAAAATCTCTATCTATGACGAACATCGATTCCTCTGGAAACTGTATCCCATATGACATACTAAAATCTCTACGTAATCTTATTTAAGCAATTTGTTAATAATAATAATAATAATAATAATATTAATGATAGTAATAATAATAATAATAATGATAATGATAGTAATACTCGTATCATTATTATTATTATTATTATTATTATTATTGAAGTTAAAGATGTCAATTTTTGTTTTCTTCTCGGTTCAAGGCATTTGGTATTTATCCTGCATTTATTAAGCCTTTAACTGTTTTACAAACAGACCCGTAGGTCCCAAAACGACGATGATTACTCTATCTTAGTTCTTCGTTATTTGAAGTCAATTTGTTGAATATATATATATATATATATATATATATATATATATATATATATATATATATTATGACGATGTTAGCAGTAGTGTGGTGATGGTGACCTACCTTTTCATACTCTCAAGTTGTTCATTAAGCTGTCTGCTGTATGCTGTCAATTTAAATATTTTCCGTTCCTTTTCTATCTTTTCTCTGAAAAATATCATGATGTAAAGTTACTGTATTCTTGTCTTATGTCTTTCAATTCTTTTACACATCTTATTTTGCCCATCCTTTAGGAATACTTAGTTCAGAACGTGTACAATTTGTGGCATGCTTATATTGTGTCAATCAAGAACAAGAGATATGGTTATACTATGTTCTCTCTCTCTCTCTCTCTTGGCAGCAGTTTATTCATTCAACCAACTCGTCGTTTTGAAAGCCATGTTATAACGATGATGATGTTGATGATCCAAGTAGTGTCGTAATGGTGACCTACCTTTGCCCCTTCTCAAGTTCTTCCTTAAGCTGTTTGTTTTCATCTGTCAAGTGATCTATTGTCAGTTCATTTTCTCTATTTTCCCTGAAAAACAATCATCATCTGTCAAGTGATCTATTGTCAGTTCATTTTCTCTATTTTCCCTGAAAAACAATCATCATCTGTCAAGTGATCTATTGTCAGTTCATTTTCTCTATTTTCCCTGAAAAACAATCATCATCTGTCAAGTGATCTATTGTCAGTTCATTTTCTCTATTTTCCCTGAAAAACAATCATCATCTGTCAAGTGATCTATTGTCAGTTCATTTTCTCTATTTTCCCTGAAAAACAATCATCATCTGTCAAGTGATCTATTGTCAGTTCATTTTCTCTATTTTCCCTGAAAAACAATCATCATGTAAAGTACTTACATTTTAGCTTATTTCTTAGTTATTTTACACTATTTCTTTTCTTCTCCCATCTCATGAGGATATTTGTCCAAAACGTGTACATTTTTATCTCATTTCCCTGCTGTGTCAATGAAAAGATTTATAATTTAGTCATACAATGCGCTCTCTCTTCCACCCCCCATCCAAGGCCCCACTGTGAAAATGTGGTGATGCTGCTTTGAGGCTAGCTAAAAGGAATGACTACGACCAGGTTGATTGACGTTGAATATCTGTTGAACCTTTATGTTTTGTTTCTTTTCTTGTTGAGTGATGTGATGTGATTTGGATTTTTAACGTAGCTTTAACAATTTTTTAGTCATATCGCTACGATGTCTGCAGTGTGACAGTTTATAGTGATGTCTAGCACTGGGGCATCATTCCACAGACATGTCATATTATCCTGACACCAGGCCGACCAGTCCTAACTCTAACTCTTAATGCTGAACGCCAAGCGAGGCAGCTGTTAGTACCACTTTTATAAGTTTTGTTATGACCTGGTTGGGAATGAAACACACGACCTTCAACATCCGAAGCGAACGCTCTAACCACTAGGTCACCAGAACAGTTTCTTGTCGCGTACCCCCCCCCCCCCAGCGAATCGCTAAGTGCGAAACGAAATTTTAGAGTCAGAGGGCTGTCCAGGCTGAATTTTCCAAATTTTGTAAATTTTTCAATCAAGCACACACACACCCCTAAGTGAACCCAAGGTGCTATAAAATGAACATCTGGGTTAAGTTTTGTAAACTTGCAATTACCCATAAAACATTATTTCGTCTTTCTTCGATGCATCGCATTGACACACACACACACACACACCCCAAAAGAAACTTATAAACAATTTTTTAAACGTCGATCATATGTCAGTCACGCTCTTGGCAATCGAACATGAGGTAATTTTCCACAGGTTGATAGATATTGTCTGTACACGCTACCACTGTATCACTGACTCTGTTAAGAATATACAGCTAAATTAATTTACATGAACAGTCAGACAGATCAGAATTAAACGCGAACACTCATTTATTTAACACTGAACAGATCACTGAAATTTAACAAGGATTTTAAATAATGTCTGCTGTATAATCGTAGCAGGTTTGTCTGAGGGAACCCTCATGTTTATTATTAGCGGTTCAGCGCGTCACATGTATTTCACACGTGTCACAAGCAATGTCTAAACTGCGTATCGAATTGTAATTTTAGCAATTCGCTGCGGCTGAAAACACGTTACTGATAGATTGAAATGACTTTGTGATCTGTAATTAAATCGTGGTAGTCACAATAATTATGAGTGATTCTGCGCTAACTGTGGAATCTCGTACAGCTAATGTAGCTCGAGAACGACTGAAGGCATCAAAAAATGTCTTCCTGTCCGTAATTCTGTAAAGCAGCAGATGAAACAACGCCAGGACGCTCACGTGGAATTTACTGAGGGTACATAGTAGTTATATAAACCAATTGTGGAACGAAACAAAGCAAATGTCTGAGGCATCACAGAAAACTCTTGAGACATTACCTGCAGATATTGCTGCCCGTCTTCAGACCCCACAACCATTGTCGTCATCCCTCACCACCGTCGTAGTTGGCGATAAATGATCGGTGATAGAACGTCAGTTTAGGCAACAATGAATTATACAATGTTGAAGCATGTATCTGATCCAGCATTTAACACGGACTCACCCTTAGTCAAGGACGAGTCTGTGCGTGATTATCAGTATTATTCTTATGATGCAGGAGAACCAAATCAGCGTGGACGAATCAAACTACAATTCCAATATACATCCAGATATTTCTTGCTCGCCGATGCATTTATTTTTTAAATTTCAAGGTAGACTTTTGAGAGATAATCATAATACATACACTGCAGATGACAAATATGGATTCGTTAATAATGGTGTTATGACGTTATTTAAAAGTGCCGTGTATCTGTTTGACAGTAGGCAAATCGAAGCATGTCACAATGACGTCATGTTCCATCGATGATACTCGTTCTTGCAAGATATTCCAATGATTATTCATGATCTTCTGGTCCATCAATAATGTTCTCAAAGGATATTACTGACCATCCTCACCACACACGGTATGACATAAGACGACCAAGAAACTTTGCCGGCGTCGCTGACGCTGACGTAAACCCGATAGTCCATGGTGCTAATCCAGAATTTAATCTGAGATTGTCAACACGACGATCTCAAATTGATGCTCAAGGAAGATTTAGCTGTGTGACACCGCTGTCACATCTTTTCGGATTCTGCAGACATATTAGGAATGTTATCTTTGGGGCCAGGCATATAGTTGAGTTAGTTCTAAAATACACGGACAACGATGAAATCTGAAGGGATAATGCTGCAGCTGCAGGTAAAATAATACTAACAAAACTTGCGTTGTGGACGACAACATTAACTTCATCAGAAACAGAAGAAGCGCGAATGTTATCGGTCATGGATAGTGGTGGTAAGTCAAATTTGTCGTGCCTGACAATAGACACAGACTTTGTTACTTGCACAGCAAATTCATTTGCATGGGAGATAGCATCTCAGTAGGAAATTTCAGCACCAAGGCATATATTCGGTGCGTAAGAAAATCCATAAAGAAACCCAATGGAGTTTGACAGATTAGCGGTGTCTACGATTTCACTAAGAATAGACAAACACCAGGAACAATCCGAAGACATATTACTGAGATTCAAACAAAACAACGTCGCGCGAGCGTAGGATAGTCTGATGAGGTTCATAGGGAGTGATCAGAATGTTGATTCTGGTTTGCAAATATCTCAGCGGGATTTCTCAACGCTGTATCGAATCTATTATTTTTCACTGGAACACCTCGATTTGTTCAGACAATCTTTCGTTGATATACACGTGAAAGATATAATGGCTGGTCCTGGTGGTTAGAAAGCAATCGCGGTCATACTGTCAGACAAAACAATGTTGCTTGAAGGTGTTGGCGGACGAATGAGTGTCACTGATGCGCCCGTGGAAAACATTTAAGTGTTTCCCTAACATGTAATTAGATCATTCATGATGTTATGTCATATCATCACCTTCAACGTTACTCTGTCACCCGGTCAGATTAAGAATTGCGATCGGAATCAAAACAGGTTGCTGGGTAAAAAATATCTCTGAAATCAGCGACGTTGCCAGGCCCAAAAAAAAAATATCGCTCAAACGCTGGGACATGATCATCCGTGAATTCGATCAGTGGCAAAACAAAGACCGGTGACATATTTCCGCTTGCCGCCGCAGCTTCAGCTGTTGCTAAATCGATGGAACAGCTACCGGCATGGCGCTGAAAGGCAACATTACACAGACTGTTCCAACACGGAATAAAGACCTCATAAAAAGGGATGAGGTGTAAGATTACCAGGAACGTGGTACAGTCAAGGTCTGAGACTTCTGAAGACGCTTCGTTAAAGCTACCCATGTCCAATTTTGATTTACTTGATGCTGCTTGGCGATTGAACATACAAAATTCAGAGGGGTTTTTATGTGCGATCAATTACCGGAAAAACCAGCTGCGCTGAAACTGGTATAATTAATCTCAATGGCCGTTGTGGTCTAGGTACTCATTGGGTCGCATACGCGGTTGACCCACATAGCGTTGTTTATTTTGATTCGTTAGGACTGGCACCATCGAGAGAATTTTTATTTAATATTACCAACACAGACAATAACAGATCAATCAATATGTGGCCCAGAAGTACTTGCCGTACTTATCGCCGTGTCAAGGTCAGCAGCGTCATCTAATAAAGCCGTGCACGAATACATCACCGGTCGTTTTAAACAAGTTAATGGTTCATAATGATAGATATTTACGGAAGATCTACTACCGGCATGGCCCAGGGTGACATTGATCTGTCGGCATATGTAACATGAGATGAACTTGTTGGCCTTTTGCTCCTCGCCGGGGTCGATCCGGATGAGGTTGTTGTTTTTCAGGATCAGCTTGGGCGGCTAAAAACGAGTAATTATCAAATGGCTCGGTATTATCCAGCTGGTTCCAGATGTGACCAACAATAAATTCGTGATATTTACCTGCGAAAGAAAATTTAAAGACTCAGGGGTAACACTCATGATTATCCACAGTGATCTCAGTAGACGTGTTGCTTTAGCCGTCGATACAATGACTTGTGAAATCAACATGTGTGGAAATAGCATTACCAATTTGAAAGAACCAGGATCAGACGATGACGCTGCAGCAATGAAATACGTGGACAACAACTACATCGCGATAAAGACCTCGTAAACAGCAATAAGTAAGGACTGGCCATATTCAGAGCTGAATATAACAATCATGTCACCGTGTTTACAAATGTTTGCAGAAACATAAATATACCCGTTAATGATTTTTTGGGGGTTCCAAATATCGTCAGCGTTAGTATCGCTGAAATTCGCATACAACATGCCGACATTAACAAAAATCAAAAGGATTTCCACTGGTGTGATTAACTCGACTCCTCTCATCAGCGCGGTATACACAGTAGCGTCTGGATCAGTAACATGGTCACAACAGAACAACAAAACATCACCATCAAACATACAGCTCAGGTCACCGGGGTGTACAGGCTCTCAGCGTTTAGCGCCGATACATTTAGGATATTCACGACATATGTAAGGTCACAGATGGGGCAGGCCTAGCACAGAAATGTTCTTTACAGCTTTTCTCCAGATGTCCCGCCGTCATTCGATTGTATTGGGTCCTACTAATTCTATTTATTTACGATGTCATAATCCGTCGCTGTCATAAAGACGTTTCTTCTAACCGACCAAGACGGTAATTTATTGGACACGCGTAAAAATAATTATAAGTTTGGTATGTGCGTGACAGACCATAAATTGCCCACGAGCAAAGCTTCGTTGGGCCAATGACAAACATCATCAACAACAATAAAATAACATTTTTCTGTCATTATCTTTTGATTGCTATCTCAATTTTTGGGGTGCCGGTGACATCACTATTCTTTGAATTCCTTGGCGGATTAGGATTATGGGAATCATAATGGAATCCAACACAAGTTCCTTTCGCTGACTTGCACGCGCATTTACAGCCGCATCAGTTTCATATTGGTGGGACGGAACTGATCATGTGTCATAAATGGCGCTTGTCAGAGGAACAAAGTTAGCTATCTCAAGTTGTTCCTGTAAATCAGCAAATGACGATTCCATTTCGCGCTGCATTAATTTGATGAACATATACTCTTCCCTAAGTATGTATCTATCCTCTTCGCGTCGCTGTTGTATCATCTCAAAATCGTCGTTGATTTTTTAAACATCGAGTTGAAGCGCGAGACCGTGTTGCTGTAACTGGTTGATATCAGATACATTCTCGTTAATATTTTCCTGGTTCATTATAAAACAAATTTATTTATTTAATAAAAGATTTTATCTAGAACAATTTGGTAAGGTACCGCTAGATCGTGTAAACTGATTGTGATGAATTCATGCGGGGTTTTTCTGAGCACGTGCAAAAACGTTTTTGAATTTATTTATATCCGTATCACCCGGGACACCAAGTCTGATAAATAATTCACAGCGTGTGTTTGTCAACACCGTTAAATATAACTAAAAATTACTGTTATCTCCGATCACATTGGGGATCTGATTGTACCGCTGACACACGTAAATGGCATCTGTATTTTTACGTCTGCCTCGTGAAAAGATTCTGGCTGGATTTGTTTGTTTGCCATGCATGACATCATCATAAACCACAGATTGCACTGGACAACAAATTTTTACAAAAGTCATGTTGCTGAAATAAAATTAGTCAATTCTTATCAATTTTTATGTGCTGAACACGAATATGACAGTCAAATTGCAAAATTGGCTCTAGTTTTTTTGTAATCTGCAAGAAATTAATGTTTACATAACGAAATGCATTCCAATAGTAAAAGGTCAACTGTAATAGCCTACCTATAAAAAATCAAGTCATTGACTACATCTTAGATTTCTTCACCTGTCTCTTGTACAGCTGTTCGGGAGCATCTCTGAGGAGTGTCCAGCAGTAGTCAGCCAGCATTGTAGTGGACCATTTTCCCTGGTATCTTTGTTCCATTGTTGCGATATCTTGATGAAAACGTTCGCCGTGTTCATCACTAACAATACCACAGTTGCTAGGAAAGAAATCCAAATGGGAATGAAGGAAGTGAATCTTTAGAGACATATTGCAGCCAAGTTTCTTATACTTCATCAACATGTCTTCTACTAGTTCCTTATAGTTTTCTGCCCTAACATTTCCGAGGAAGTTTGTAGAAACTAGGCGAAAAGCATTCCATGCTTGTTTCGCGTCACCTTCCAGCAAGTTGTTGAACCGGTCATCTTTGAAAAGCTCTCGAATCTGAGGACCCACAAAAACTCCCTCTTTAATCTTTGCTTCGCTGAGTCGAGGGAATTTTTCATGCAGGTATCGGAATGCTGGCAAAGTCCGGTCAATGGCTTTCACGAAGTTCTTCATCAAACCTAGTTTGATGTGAAGGGGTGGTAGCAAGATTTTCTGAGCCTCAACCAGAGCTGGGTGTTGGATATTCTTCTCTTCAATGGCTACATTCTGCCTGTGAGTCCATTCCTTCCTCATGTAGTGCATTTCCCTTGCTCGGCTATCCCATTCGCATAAGAAACACATGTATTTTGTATATCCTTGCTGCAGTCCCATTAAAAGGGCAACTACCTTCAAATCACCACAGAGGTGCCAGCTGTACTTGTTATACTCAATGGAATTCAGTAGCTGCCTTAAGTTATCATATGTCTCTTTCATGTGGACAGCATACGCTACTGGAATAGATGGAAGAATGTTTCCATTGCGCAAAAGCACAGCCTTGAGACTCAGTTTCGAAGAGTTCACAAATAGTCTCCATTCTTGTGGGTCATGAGTGATTTTTAAAGCATTCATGAGGCCCTCAATATCGGAACAGAATATCAGATTACTTTCCTTTCTGAAGAAAGGCTCCAATTGCTGGTGGCGCTTTCGATATGCAGTAATTGTGACATCTTCTTCTAGAAGATTCCATTGTTGGAGTCTTGATCCTAGCAATTCTGCCTTGTTCTTTGATAAGTCCAAATCACGAATCAGGTCATTTAGTTCTTCCTGTGTTATTCTGTGTGGGGTTGATGATGCACCACAGTGAAAATCTGGATCACTGCATGCTGATGGACCAGGAGAAGAACAGGTCGACTCACCTTTGTCTTCGTCAGATGAATCAAGAGAATATTCTGCTGGAGGTTCTGGAATAGGAAGTCCCTCACCATGTGGAACTGGTCTCAATGCAGACGGAATGTTTGGGTAGACTATTCTCGACTTCTTTCGCTTCGTTATTCCGCCGGAAAGAGGAGGAACCAAGCAGAAGTAACAGTCATTTAGGTGGTTGCTTGGCTCTCTCCACACCATTGGGACTGCAAACGGCATTGATGACCTTTTGCAATTCAACCACTGTGAAAGCTGTGTTGTACATGTAGCACAGCATATATGCGGAGCCCAAGGCTTGTCTTGGTCACCAACCTTGCATCCGAAGTAAAGATGATATGCCTTCTTCACTTGAGAATTGATACTTTTCTTCTGGTTGGCAAATGTCACTTCCCCACAAATATAGCAAAAATTGTCCGCGGTATTAACACACTTTCGAGGCATTACTGTTCTTTATTGTACGTAAATGGATAAAATAATAAGTTTTATGTAACAGTAGCTTGAACTGTCTCGCACAACGTCTAAAATATTTTAAATGCTGAACCTATCTGATTGGGCTTTATATAGTACACTGCTTACGTCAGCTTCAGCAGCCGCCTGGCATTAGTATAATAGGCCTACACATGTATAGTACACTGCTGACGTCAACTTACTTCAGCAGCCGCATGGCATTAGTATTGCATTGCATCAGAAAATGATGCAATCAACTGTGGATGATGTGAGCATGATGGTATTATGCAATGTTACATCATTATTCCGGATGTTGCTGCAGTCCTACTGGAGAAATTTACACAGTGAAACATAGAAAATGAGGTATATGAATATCTTCAAAACGAGAGCCAATACAAATTTTTCACGGTTATATTCGTGTTCGGCACACCAAAATACTACAGATTAGGGCCTTTTCAAGTCAGTAATGATTTCACTGTTGACCAGTGTTGTTAATATCCTCGTCAAGATCCTCGACGGCTGGTGTACCATCGATGTCAGTGATAAATGAAATAACGTCGTTGACTCGTCGCCGATTCCCTGATTTCATTAAGAATATCGTAGTATCGTTGGTCATCCAATAAATAAAGTTTGTCCCATTTGAGCCACCTCATTATCAGGCTGAGCAACAAATGAGTTTTACCAGAACCAGACAGGTGAATTATAATGGTAGCAAATGAATTTGTTAACACTGGATTATGTTTGACCGGAGCTTGCTCGCGTGTCGCTGAAAAGTCTATCACGTTCATATTGTACAAATATAGCATTGTCTATAATCATTGGCTTATATTGCATTCAATGCAAGACGGTCACGGATACGACTGGGTTTAGAGCATGAACAACGAGGAGTAAGAGGCGAGCGCAAGTGTGTAAAATGCGGCGAAAAGAAAATACGTTTGTGATCCATGGCGGTGATATTGCTGAAAAGCTAGAAAAATTACCAGGAACGCCATGGGCGAAGTTCCAGGGGGAAAATAACCTCCAGAATATAATCATTGTGCTCCTGGAACCCGACCTGATATTAGATTTGACGAACTAAATAATCCAGAAAGCCAGGCGAATTTCCGGTAAATGTGATTGATCAAGGACTGCAGGTTCCTGATGCATCAGAATCATTCTCACTCGAGTTAGACGAGGAAAAGGAAGAAGATGAAACTTCTAGTCCTGAACCATCAATGTCACATGATCCTTATTTTCTCCCATCCGCCTCCTCTGCACCACACCTCATAACACAATGTGAACTGAATAACCTTATCAAGCATTTTGAATTAGCCATAAGCAAAGCAGATCTGTTGGGTTCCTGACAACAGTAATGGAATCTGCTAGCAGCTGATGTTATGGTTTCCATGTTCAGTGGCCATCAAAAGGATATCATAGGCCATCAAAGGGATATTGACCCATTTTTCGTTATAGAAGGAGATATGTTGCCTGCAACAAAATCAATGGTATGATGGCCATACTCAACATCGTTCATGATCCATATGAGTGGAGACTGTTCAATGATTCATCGAAGGTGAATCTTAAATCTGTTTCGCTGCATAATGACAATCGTTTACCATCATTTCCAGTTGGTCACCAAGTCCATAAGAAGGAAACCTATGAAAACAAAAACAACTTTTGAGGCGCATAAAATACGACCAACGTCGGTGCCAGTTTTGTGGCGATTAGGAGGTTATTGGTCTCTTGCGTGGTCTGCAGACTGGATACACAAAGCACTACTGTTTTCTCTGCGAATCGGATAGTCGTGTGAGAGATTCCCACCATATCAAGAGAGATTGGCCACTCGGACAGTAAGTAGAGTTTCTAACGGAAAGTGTCAAGCATCCACCACTTGTTGAATCCAGGAAGATTTTGCTACCCCCCTTGCACACCATTGTCGTGCTCTAGTTTTTGTCAGTGTTTGAGTATGCACAGTCAGTGGAGTTTGGAAGGAAAGAGTCCAGCGTCCACCACTTTTTGAATCAAGGAATATTTTGTTACCACTCTTGCACATCAAGATGGATCTGATGAAAAACTTTGTCAAGGCCATGGATGGTATATATTTTGTCCCATACGCTGAGTGTCCAGGCATCACCTCGCCATCGAAAAATAACTGATACGTGCACGATTTGACACCACGCTGTTTCATCCCTCTGCCATGACGGTGAGTTGGCGTTAGGACGATCATTTCCGAGTTTTTAAATAATTCTATCGCACGCGTAATTTTATCAGAACCAGCAGGGTCGAGTTTATCACGGATACTCTAAGACTGGCCATCTTTTCTGACATGTTCGATAATAAATCCATTTCTGAAGATATATCGTTTGTCGTCTGCAAGAGTATTAATAATCGTCGCTGCTCGTTTATCGTTCATGGCGGAGTCAACGAAAATACCGTCGCTGTCTATCTGGAATGTTGAATAAAACATGAGACTCATCATCTTGCGTAAACTAATTTTTTAGCCATTTTGATGAATTCGTGTAATTGCAGCTCAAATTGTGGACGTTGTTTTGTCTTTGGTTAATCTGTAAAGTCTAATCTAGCTGGTGTTGCGGTTCAATCGTGAACTGCGTAATTGGGTCAAGAGAAGAACACAATTATGCATATCTTGCGATGGACGAAATTATCGAGCAATAAAGATACATTTGAAGATAATGAATACTCCTTACGACATAAAAATAAAAGACGCAAAAGATTATCTCGAGTAATATTTCTCTGCTGAAAAATAATGTTATATTAGAGTAAGAAAATAATAAAAATGGAGCAGACTGAAAAAAATAATATTCATCTCAATGAATTTGTGAAACATCTGATATACAATAACTATGAAGCGAAGTGTTATACGAAACTGCCAACTGAAACAACCTCTTGGAAATGTGGGCAACACGGTTTAGCTCAGGATTGCTATTGGAATAACAGAAAACAAAAAATATAAATAATTATTACTCACATAGCTTTTCTTAAATGAGTGCTTCGGGTGGACGAAAGATGATTGTCTTGTTATCGATCATATCAACTCAAATAGAGCAGATAGTAGACTTGAAAATTTACAAGCAATCACACCAAGAGAAAATAGCAAACGTTAAAACAGCAAATACAAATATACACAGAGATCAATTAAATCAATTAATCTCGATACAGATGAAATAATGGAATTTAAATCAATAATAGCGGCTGAAAAATATTGTCATACTCATCCAAATTCAGTACAGCTGTAGCAATCTGTGTAACTAACTCGCAAACCAGACATTGCTTGTGGCACGTGTCAAATAAATGTGACGCGTTGAGCCGCTGATAATAAAAACCAGGCTTACCTCAGGCAAACCTGTTACGATTATACAGCAGATATTATTTAAAGTGCCTAATAAATTCCAGTGATCTGTTCAGTGTTAAATAAATGAGTGTACGCGTTTAATTCTGATATATTTGCCTACCAGGAATTAAATGACTAGGTGTAACCGTTTCAAATACTATTATTTTTCTTGCATTACCAGGATGCATCTAATTGAAACCATGGAGGGTCACTACCACTAATACTTAGATGAAAAAAATCGAGGAGCAATACGACAACGATAATAATGACGATGTTAGTAATATTGATGATGGCGACCTACCTTTTCATCTTCTTAAGGTTTTTCGCAAGCTGTCTGTTAGATGTTTTCAGCTGATCTATTTCTGTCGTCTCCCTGTAACATGTCAGGTTGTAACGCTGTTACGTTCTAGTTTTATTACTTTTAATTAATTTTAATAATAACACCAATTATTTTTCACCCTTATTCAAGAGGAAAATTTTTCAGAACGTGTAGAAGTTTCTCTCTGAGTTGTGCCAGTGAAGAAATATTATTTATATTCTTTCTATTTGTTGTGTCAGTGAAGATGTCTAGTTATACTCATCATACTATGTGTTGTGTCAGTGAAGATGTCTAGTTATACTCAGCATACTATGTGTTGTGTCAGTCAAGATGTCTAGTTATACTCAGCATACTATGACTATATATTATTTTGCATTTCCCATACACTGCAAGATTTCTCCTTCAAACCTATTGTTAAAGCTGATTCCGAAATGGAACGTCTACTAAAGGAAACCTATTGGATTCACCGTCTTAATACGGTATATCCAAAAGGTCTAAATTCAAAAACACTATCTGACATTTATTAATTCTGTTTTTCTTTTTCTTCCTTTTTCATATTTTTGGGGGGAATTACGACCCCTGTTTACAATGAGATAAGAATATTTTTATATTATTCTAATTTGCAGAAGAACTTAATTGGTAAAAGTATAATTTGATATTATAAAAATAAGTTAACTAATTCTTTAAAAATGAAAGTGCATTTGTAAATTAATTTTCAATATAAGATGATTAATTTGTTATAAAATACTAGAGTGTAAGCGTTATGCACACCATATTTTTATTATATCAATTGAGTTCTGATAAACTAAGATTTGGCAAAATTATATCGATATACATTCTTTTACATATTTTTCATTTATTTTTTTAAAAATTTATTTATATATTTATTTTCTATATTTTCAATAAGTGTGCATTATACATAATACAAATATTGATACAACTGTTTATCTCTATTTAGTAATAAATTTCATATATATATATATATATATATATATATATATATATATATATATATATATATATATATATATATATAGTGCAATCTAGTCTTGGTACATTCGGGACCTATATGATACTTTCTTCAAAGCCCGACTTTCAAAAATATCACAATTGAATTTCTGAAGGAGAACGTTTATATCTGAAATCCTATATGATACTATGTTTCTTCAGATATGTATATAAAAAACTAAATTTATGAGAAGTCGCATATGCTCTTATCTAACACTCAGTATGTTTTGATTGATTGATTGCGATTGTTCAATTGACGAATTAATTGATTAATCAAACTCTAAGGATGACCTAGTCCTTGGACTTTGTGAAGATGGCCACTGTCGCTTAACCGGCTTGAAGTAGCTGTTCCGTTTTCTTGTGCCGTTTTTCATGATGTATGTGCTTGTTGCCTGTCTTCGTCTACATTATTGTGTTCATCATGCATTGGCTGTTCAATTCGTATGTATTTATTCATTTCCTTGTTTTGGAAACGAGAACAATTGGACTTTTTCTCAGCTGTCCTGCTCCACTGCTACAACTTCCTTTGTTTTTAAACAAACCGCCATCACGTGATACTCGCCAGTCAACCCGTTTATGCTATGATGGACCCTCATTAATTGCTTTAAATGACCACTCCTTGGCTCTCCATACTACAGTGTGCTCTAGACTAAAGGTAAATGTAAACAGAAGCGAAAAGAGAAACTTTGTTTCAAAGCTGGCCGGCGTAGAACAGGAAGAAAAATTCCAGTTACCTCCCTTATGCACTTTCTGGCTCAACAATTTAACCATTCGACCGTTAATTTAGATAACCTAATTCAAATCCCTATTAAATCGTCAACCTTTGTGTCAACTATCCAAGAGATACCTCTGCGTGTTGCATTATTGAATGCCCAATCAGTAGGACCAACAGAAAAGCGCAAAGAAATCGTTAATTTTATCAACGATCAGATATCGACATATTGTTCATGACTGAAACATGGCTAAAAACATCAAGTGTGGAGCCTAAGTGCGCGGATCTAACAATCACCGGTTACTCCATCAAGTCGTTCCCCCGCCACTCTTGCGGAGGTGGAAGTGCTGTCATTACAAACAACTACATGTTCAAACGGCTTAACCACACCGCAACTTTAAATTTCTACCACACATCGTTTGAACTAGTCCACACTACACCTACAATGGAACAAAGGTCAGTCCATTTTTTTTGCCTATACCGCCCTCCTCCTAGAAGAAAAAACAAACTGATTGAATCTCTCTTTTGGAGCAGTTTCCGAATCTCCTGGAGTATGGAAATTTGATAGGTAGAAACCTGATTATTCTTAGAGATTTCAACTTTCACTTTGACTGTCCAGGAAACCCAAACACATCAAAGCTCCTATATTCCATTAATGTTTTCAACCTCACACAGTCAGTTAAGCAACCCACCCATAAACATGGTCACATTTTAGGCTGGATTCGTCATAGACCTGATGATAATATTATGCGTTCCTCCCTGCTATCCCACGAACTCGCATCAGATCACCTCTGCATTATATGCCATCTTGCCGTATCAGTCCCTAACTCTCCACCTTTATTTGCTACTAAGTTGTTGTTGTTGTTGTGGGGTTTAACGCCATTTTTCAGCACACGATAGGCTATACATGGCGGCCAGTATTAATGGTGGAGGAAGAACCCGAGAAAACCCCGGAAAGAACCACCGACCCACGAGAAGCTACTGGCAAGCTTTCTCACATACCCACATTGGCTGAATCCTAGACTCGAACCGCCGCAGACAGAGGTGAGATGGCAGTGATCCGTAACGAAGAGCGCTTTAGACCACTCGGCCACTCGGGGCCCTATTTGCTACTAAGAGAAACCTCCGTATGATAAATAAAACTAAACTAATGTATGACATCCAAGCAAAACCTAACAACTTGCTTAACTCCTACAGCAGAGCAACTCGATAACTGTCTGCGTTCATTGCTCGACAAACACGCCGTAGCCACCAAGTGCAGTGTATCACTTCAAAAATGTTTTCCATGGTATAGCAGTGTTAGGGACCAGCTTCGCACTGCTAAAAGAGACCGCCGTGAAGCTGAGAGGCTTTCGCTTTCCACCAGACTCACTATTCATAAGCAAATCTATGAAGCCGCGAAGAAGAACGTCACAAACATAGTCCATGCAGCGAAATCAGACCACTACAGTACTAAGATCATGGAAAGTTCCTGCTGCAAATAACTCTTCGAGATTACTAACAAGCTATTGTCAAGAACGAATGTACACCACTTCCAACTATCTTCTCTCCAGTCAAACCTTCCGGAGACCCGTTTGCAAATTTCTTCCCTGACAAAGTAAAACCATTAGAGATAAGCTTGACAACACAATTTCAATTGACGCGTCGTCACCATACAGTTGGGATACAGAATATCAGCGGCATCGATTACCAACATTTGAATCTGTCTCTATGGATTTAGTACGTACAATCGTGATGAAGAGTGAACCAAAGTCACGTGAACTTGATCCAATTCTAACATCACTGCTGCTTGACTGCTTGGATCCCGTATTGCCCTCACTAACTGAGGTTATTAATACCTCTCTCTCATCCGCGGGATTCCCATCATTTTTCAAAACTGCCATTGTAATGCCTCTGCCGATGAAACCAACACTCGACCATAACGATTTAAAGAAATACCGCCCAGTTTATAATCACCCATTAAAATTTTTAAAAAAAATCTTAGTAAAGCTTGTTCTATCCCAGCTTGTATCTCATCTGAATTCAAACCGTCTTTTTAGCAATGTACAATCTGCATATCGCCCCTGCCACAGTACTGAAACTACTCTTCTAAACGTAGTTGATGACATTATCTCTGCTTTGGATAGCGGAAAGATTACAATCCTCACCCTCCTTGACTTGTCTGCAGCATTTGACACAATAGACCATGATATATTTCACCGTCCCCAGCATGTATTTGGCATTCATGATACAGCCTTACTGTGGTTCAAGTCCTACTTGGTCTACAGGATACAAACTGTGTCTGCAATTGATAGTTGATCTATGTCTTGGTGATCAACAGGGGTCTGTTCTTGGACTTGTTCTCTTCATTTTCTACACTCAGCCGCTCTCAAGTGTCATAGATCATCATCCAGTGTCTCACCAATTGTATGCTGATGACACCCAAATATACAAATCTAGCCACCCAACTGAAGTTGATGCTACCATCCAAGGTGTAGTGAGGTGAATTTCTGATGTGAAATCATGGATGACATATAACAAGCTGCAGATGAATGATGATAACACTTAGGCCATTCTGATCACAACACAAAGACGTTCTCATTCACATCCTTTACCTGAAACAATAAATATCAGTAACACCAACATTAAATCCACACAGTCAGTACGAAACCTAGGTGTCACTATGGACAGTACTCTCACATTGCACCAGCATGTCATGAACTTAGGCATGGCTACATATCTTGAATTGAGACGCATCAGTTCCATTCGCAAATATCTTTCAGTTGATGACACGATAACATTTGTGTGTTCATTAGTACTTTCAAGACTGGACTATTGTAACTCAGTTATGTCGGGTTCATCTCAATAGCTACTCCAGAAACTTCAAAAAGTTCAAAACACAGCTGGTCGGATCATACTTAGAGTACCACGAACAGAGCACACCTTCCCGCTACTCTGTACCCTACACTATCAATTCGATCCAGAATCAAACACAAAATTTGTTCTCTGTGCTACGTTTCACTGACGGACTCCAGTCCAACATACATATACGACCTCACCCATG
The DNA here is from genome assembly GCA_028554795.2 of Sinohyriopsis cumingii. NCBI lineage: Eukaryota > Metazoa > Mollusca > Bivalvia > Unionida > Unionidae > Sinohyriopsis > Sinohyriopsis cumingii. The sequence goes on along the minus strand of CM068828.1, from coordinate 148,534,921 downwards.
TGTACACACCAGCGGGTGATACTTACGGCTACTCTTCTGACAATCGTATACTCATTATTCCCACTATGAAAACGAAGTCATATGAACAACGTTCTTTTGCATACCAGGGCCCAGCAACGTGGAATGAATTGCCCACTGAACTTACAAAGAAACCGTGATCCCATTCAAGAGTGCTCTTAAAACTCACTTATTTCGACTGCAAGAACAAAAAGACCTGATAATGATTCGTACCTTTTCACCATGTGTTTTTATGTTTTCTAATTTCATGGTTTATTTTTTGTTGTAATCATATCATTATATATTTTTTATGTTATAATGTAAAGCGTTTAGAGCTTCTAAAGATTAGGTGTTATACAAAGTCCTCATTATTATTATTATTATTATTATTATTTAAAGCATTCCAACGATTGCGTCGTTACTATTACGCTGTCTATGGTGCATTTTGAGTCTTTTATAAATTGCATCCCGGATACGTTTCTCGCATAATAAAATCTCTGCGTAATTGTACAATTGCAACTTTTTAAATAATAATAATAATAATAATAATAATAATTACGTTCCTGAAGATGTCAGTTTTGTTTCTTCTCTGTTCAAGGTTATAGGAAATTTCATTGTCTTTGTTGAGTCTTTGCTTCTTACAAACGGACCCTTAAGTCTAAAAAATACCATGATTAGGTTTTGCCTTAGTAGTCACTTTGCTTACTATACATGTTTGCCCTTTGAGAGAGAGAGAGCGAGAGAGATAGAGAGAGAGGGAGAGAGAGAGAGAGAGAGAGGGAGAGAGAGAGAGAGAGAGAGGGAGAGAGAGAGAGAGAGAGAGAGGGTGTCAACTATGTGACTGAGTTATTACAGCAGTGAGAGATACACTTCATATTTGCTGCATATATTCCGTAAATGAGCTGATGGAAAATGGAAAAAAGTGGATATGAATAAATGTTACTGATGTCATTTCAGAACCGGGAAATTTGATTCAAATGGTAAACGAGAACTGACTCACAGCTAACACAAAAATCACGATAATGTTAGTGGTAGTGTAATTATTGTGACCCACCTTTCCGTCCTCTCAGCTTCATTTTCTCGCTTGTCGCTGAAATATAGCATGGTGTTAAGGTGTTACATTATAGTTTTATTGTTTTAAAATTATTTTGCACAAATTTATTTTTCCCCTTGTCCATGACGAAATTTGTTTATAACGTACACAGGTTTTATCACGTTTTGAGTTATCTCAATTAATATATGTAGTTCTAATGTGAAAGAGAGAGAGAGAGAGAAATAGTGCATTCTAGTCTTAGCTTATTTAGGACTTATGAGATACTTTGCCAAATACCTACGTAAAAAGTCACAAAAGCCCAAAATAGAATATTGAGAGAGAACGTTGATGTGTTCAATCCTGTATGGTGCTGCTTGCTTCTTCAACTTTGTATAAAAAGGACACTTAGATTGATGAGAAGACGAAATTGCTTTTTTATAACATCTTTTGATCAACTGACTGATTGATCAAGCTTGAAGGAATGTCCTAACATTAAGTGAAACAGTCACACTATTGCTAAGTATTTGATGTACGTTGAGTCATTTAGTAGATTGTATCCCCGGTGCGTGTTTCTAATTTTAAAATCTCTAAGCAATTTTATTTAAGCAGCTTTTTAAGTTGCACTACTACGGCTACTACTACTTAAAACAATAATACTACGTAACCTGAAGATCTCAGTTATATTTCTTCTCAGTTCAAGTATTGGGGCATTTTTCTTATCTTTCCTGAGCATTTGTTTTTACAAACGGACAAGTAGTAATATCTCGAAATTTCGACTTAGTAACTCGATATTTCAACAAAATAAACCGACATTTAGAGTTAATAAGTCGAAATTTTGAGATACAAGCTCTAAATTTCGGGATACTAAGTCGAAATTTATAAATAAAACCCCGAATTTTCGACACAATAGCTCGAAAGTTTGAGATATTAAGTCGAAATTTGGAGTCACTTGCCACATGATAAATCAATCTAATTGGCCTTGACGTTCCATTGTAGATTTGACAATGATATCAAGAAAATTCAGATGCGACACACAAAAGGTGAGCGAGTATCATTATTACTAATACTACAACCACGACAACGAGGAGCAAGACGACAACGATATTCATGACGATGTTAGTAGTAGTGTGGCGATGATGACTTACCTTTTCGTCCTCTTAAGTTTTTCCTTAAGCTGTGCATTACATGCTGTCAATTGATCTATTTGCAGTTCCTTTTCTCTCTCTTCCCTGAAAAATATCACGTTGTAAATATTTTGCATTATAACTTTCTTTGTTCAAATATATTATATATTTATTTCCCCTTTGTTCAAAAGGACATTTATCCAAAATGTGTACAATTTTGTCTCATTTTTCTGCTGTTTCAGGCAAGAATTTTTGTTCTACTAAACTTGGTATGTGCAGAATGGTCACAACTTCACGCAATCACACACATGAAATGATGAATAAATCCGGATGATATAACGTTTAAAAAAACATGTAAAGAAGAACATTTATTTTATAATGGCGAAGAATTCAACATCACCCATCCATATATATATATATATATATATATATATATATATATATATATATATATATATATATATATATATATATATATATATATATATGTGTATGTGTGTGTGTGTGTAGCATTAATATATATATGTATATGTGTGTGTGTGTGTGTGTGTAACATTAATCTGGCTGATTTGCAGAGACTGAAAGAGTGAGGATAAGATAAGACTGCACAAGTGAGTGAACTTATTTTGTCAGCAATCTCGTTTGTTTAAATACTAGTTCTATTCAAGGTTTGTAACGACAATCACGATGACGTTACTAATAGGTGTCAAGGTTTGTAACGACAATCACGATGACGTTACTAATAGGTGTCAAGGTTTGTAACGACAATCACGATGACGTTACTAATAGGTGTCAAGGTTTGTAACGACAATCACGATGACGTTACTAATAGGCGTCAAGGTTTGTAACGACAATCACGATGACGTTACTAATAGGCGTCAAGGTTTGTAACGACAATCACGATGACGTTACTAATAGGCGTCAAGGTTTGTAACGACAATCACGATGACGTTACTAATAGGCGTCAAGGTTTGTAACGACAATCACGATGACGTTACTAATAGGCGTCAAGGTTTGTAACGACAATCACGATGACGTTACTAATAGGTGTCAAGGTTTGTAACGACAATCACGATGACGTTACTAATAGGTGTCAAGGTTTGTAACGATAATCACGATGACGTTACTAATAGGTGTCAAGGTTTGTAACGACAATCACGATGACGTTACTAATAGGGTGACAATGGGGACCTACCTTGCCCGCTTCTCGAGCTCCTCCTTAAGCTGTTGGTTATATGCTGTCAAGCGATCTCTTTGCAGTTCAGTTTCTCTCTTTTCTCTGAAAAATATTTTTTGTAAAGCTCTTACATTATAGCTGTATTTAGAATAGGTGAATGGATATATATATATATATATATATATATATATATATATATATATAGAGAGAGAGAGAGAGAGAGAGAGAGAGAGAGAGAGAGAGAAAGTGCACAAGTCCATTTTGCGATCGCCATTATACAAATAAATAATTTCGTTCAGCTCAAAGTCAGTAATAGTCATATACTGTATTCCTTCACTTCGCATCATCTTCATGCATGTTCTTCAGATGGGAAAGAAAAACAAATATGTGTAATCTAACCTAAGCGGTTTGGGAACCTATATGATCATTTACTAAGGAATTACTTGAACACGGAACGCCCATAGTACTATGCTTAGTACAGAAGAAACCTCGTCATATATATGTGATGTAATCTGACTCTCCACTGTAAGTGGACTCTCTTCATTTTCAGACGATCTTACTATCTTCCTTGTGGAATTACTTATATGTATTGTCTAACTAAGGCGAATACAAAGTTTCAAGGTATAATGCCCACTGATAAATAATATCTGCATGGTCACGAGAAACAATATCGCAAAACAACATTTCAAACCGTCTTTGAGATTTCTGTTTTCTTAAATGTATCGCTTTCCAAAACTGGTTTTGATCTATCTCTGCAAATATAGGAGTGTCATCATTTTCTTGCTTATAAACATCGGACGCACATTTTCTGTAGAGTTTCGTAAGGTTTTTCCCCTCATTTTTGTAGCCGGCGAAAAAATATATCTTTTCGTTCGATGACGTTTCTATTTTGAACCCACTCTTGTCTTAATCATAGTTCTATACAATCTTTTAAAATCAGTATTCGCGTAGGGCTTTATGAAATGGTTGACTTTTGAAATAGGGAGGGTATTTCTGCTCACAAAAGCTATAACATCAACTATTTTGCTATACAAAAAAATCAATTTGCTCTTTGTTTGCTGGAATGAAGATTATATATATTTCGTCTAATAGCACTCTAAAAACGGTAAAATCCTAGTTATAATTAGAAGGTATGTTACTAAAATTAGAATATAGAACCTAACATATGCCAGATACGCTACGTTTATTTATAGATGAATTTTAACAACCTAGACCCGAACCCAAATTAACATGTTTACATCTTTTAATAATGATCCTAATATAAGACCCATACAGATAGAGAATATTATAGTTATGTATTATTCGTTTACTGATTTAAAACAATCAGGTCAAGTATAAAAGGAACTTAATTTTGGACAAGGTTAAGTCCAAGAATCAATGTTACATTGCATTAGCATATAATGTAATAAATTTTAAAATAATATATACAAAAATCTAACTAACAGACAATGCATAACATCGTCATTTATCTCTAGAAGATTAAGACCATTACTGTATTTTTTATGCCACAAGATATCGACATCATCCTTTCTACGTAATGGTCAAATCTTATCCCGGTCAAAAGTGGCAACAGGCAAATAGACAGAATCAATAGTCTCAAAACCGAAGTTGTTCCTGTTACGTGTTTAGGCTCGAATAAACAGTAACATAGAAAGAGTTAACACAACAAGCTTTTAAAAATTTAACAAATAATTTATTTTTCTGGAAAATTCTGTAAAACAAATGACAAAAGGAGAACTTACGGTTTCAAGAATCAAATCCAAAATTATTATATGAATAATCCACGAATTAAGTTGCAAAAGTCCTAGTAATAAATGTTCTAATAATTCCAAATTCGAAACCAGATGTAAAATCCAAGATGGATGACGATGACGTATGCAGTAGTCAGTATTGTGCTTATCTAGAGTTCTTTGTAAGCAATGTCTTTCCCTGTGTGAGCACTCTTCAGACAAATAACAGAATTAATCCTTTTTGAATCCAAGTTATCAAAAATACTTACAAACAAGTAATTTAAAATAACTCTAAACAGAACAATATAACACTTTACTGCCCAACTTCTACTAAAAATTATTATTTTGACATTGAGTTATATGGGCTTTTTTAAAACATCAACAAGGGTCATGTGATGATGTTTATATCACATACACAGAATATGGCCTTGATTAGACCAATAATTTTATTCCCAGAATAAAATTTTTAAAAAAGTGTTTACTTCTTAACCCACGTAGTTTCATCATGACATTGATAACAACCAATCATTATAAAACAAAGATACAGCTGTTTACAACAGTTGCTACAAACTTAGAAACCAGGTCAGAATTTAGATCAACACCTGTTGTTTATACACTAACAGTCAAGGACAAACCATTTCCTGAAAAAAGTATCATCTATAGTGAATAAATTTACATTATAATAGCTTACAGTAAAATAAAAACTGAAAAATTAAATATATATTAAATCAGATATACGTAACATTCCTGAAATAACCAATTTTCGGAAATGCCACATATATCGTTATATTGTTCCGATAGAATATGGCTGAGATACAAACCACTTTACATAATGCCTGTAACATTCTATGAAAGTATATTTAGATTAAACGCAACCACACGTGTGCTGGAAAGAGACAAACAAACGAGTAGATCACATGGAATTAGCATGAATGTTTATTCATCGGATTCTTAACGGTAAAAGAAAATATCACTGTTCCATTGCTTATTAGTTAACCATCGTCTGCAACAAGCCCTTGTAGGCAAAAACTGACTTTTCTGAAAATTTCGCTACAATTTCTGAAGAATATATTACATGTATTTTATTAGATATGGATCCTGGTCGTTTGCTTTGTATATAAGTAGATTAAAAATCACGTTTGCAAGACGTTTGTAAAGTGCATCTTTATCGACTGATGATTAATGTTAGCTACAAAGTGCGAGTTCTGGTTGCTCCATGAAGCCATTAATGTCACAACAATAAATAAGAGATCATTACAATCCACCATCTTCAGTCTGCATAACGTGATATCATTTGTGATCTAAAGATTTTCTGAGAGGAATACTTGAACATCCATGAACATTATTGCTACTTCAAATCTGAGATGCTTTTGTAACCGAACTATTGACAGCATGTTTAGAAACTATACTTGGGGTTATATATCTTCTTCAGGATCCATTTCTGTAACATTTTGATTTGCTTGATTGTTGTAGCGATCAATGACGGATTGACTGTAAGTCTTTGAAGGTGTGTTTTTGCACACTCTGTATTGATATTCGAATCATTCTGTGGTGCAATAGTAACTGACCTATTATGACTTTTGAGACGTACTTAATGTGATATGCGAAGTTGTTCTACCATAAGGTATGCCACTGTGGCCACTAGAAACTATATGCTACTTTATACCACAGGTCGTACGCTGCTCACTTTCAGTAACACCTGTGTTCAAGCTATTCATATTTTAATTACGCATAGATGGGGATGCTTACTACTAGTAACATCTATATTCAAGCATTTCTCCGAAACCGGGATCTATAAAAGAAACTTTTGTACCAGACAATTGCTGGCCTTTGTTTTAAATTTCTCAATACGCAATGACATTTTATTGATCAACTGATTCAACTTATTAGGGTTCTATATCACTCTCGGGTGATTAGGCCAATCCCATCCCTGTTAAACTTTTCAGGGACACATGACCTTCCCAGAGTCTTTTATTGTCAGTTACTTTACCTTTATCTGAGAAGTTTTCTTCTAATGAAAGTGTTTTTATTCAGGAGTAGAGTACGGCTTTATTAATATTCCTCTCCATTGTGTAAATTTGCCATCAGACTTAGTCACAGGACCCGTGACAGTCGGAACAGTCTCTGTTATACCCCTTGAGGGCATTCATTATTACAAATCAACGACCTAGCTGGAGATAAGGTTGTGGTTATTCCACTTGTAACTGACAAGCCTTGTTTGGATCAGATAGTCGATTCTATTGAAAAACGATTCCCTGATTTATACCCAGCTTGTGCAATTACTAGAGCTATGGCAAAGAAATCTCTTGAGAATGATGTTAATCGGAAAAGAATTCCTTAAGCAGGCACACATATTGGTCAGGCTCGTGATGAGGTCACTTTCGCTCCTTGATTGGATCAATCAGAAGGTATTGCTCATAGTGATCCTCTTTTAACTACTCATTCTCTTCATTGTAATCAGGGTGACAAACGAGAATCATTTGTCGCCGAACAGGAAATAGATCCTGAGATCTCCTGTTTGTTTTCAAAGATATATTAGTAAAACTGATGCCACTGAAGTTCCTGTCTGTTATTTCATTACAAATGGAATTCTTATGAGAAAATGGAGACCTCCTGAGGTACCTGCTGGTGACAAGTGGTCAGTGAACTATCATATTTTAGTTCCAAAATATTACAGACAAGAAATACTTAGTCTGGCTCATGAAACTTCTTTGGCTGGTAATTTAGGGATTAATAAGACTTATCACAAGATCTGGACTCACTTCTATTGGCCAAAACTTAAAAGTAATGTTTGTAGACGCTCTTGTCATACTTGTCAGATGATACGAAACCCAATTAGAAGATACTTAAGGGCCATATGCAACCTATTACAGCATTTGACGAACCATTTAGTAGAATCATGGTACCTAAGACCAAGTCAGGAAACCAATACTTGCTGACCATAATGTGTGTCAACAAGATTCCTAGAGGCAGTTCCTTTGCGGAATATTAAACCTAAAACTATAGTAAAAGCTTTGATGAAGTTTATTTTACTCAATTTGGCCTTCCCAAATCTGTCCAATCTGATCAAGGGTCACATTTTATGTCTGGAATTTTCCAGCTAATTACGCTTGAATCTGATATTCAACAATTCAAGTCAAAAGTGAAATTATGGTTTGACATAACTATAATAGAGAGAACTCTTGAGTCTGTTAATAGGGTTCTCATTTTTCAGAGTTTTCTACAGATTACTACGGCCCTTACAAAGTTAAGACGAAAATGAATGCGTTACATTATAATAATAGTACTCCAAGTTTCTAACTAAATTATAGTAGTACCGTTATATTGAGAGAGATAACCAGGTTAAACATGCAATCAATATAATTGTACCTGTCCCACTCAGTGAGAATTTAAGTGAAGGAATATCATTGGACTCTACTGGTTTTGGAGTGACAAATCTTCGGAAATCAGAAATTGTGAAAGATCTGGACCAGCAAAGGTCACATTTGCAACAACAAGAAAGGAATAACTTTAAACAGCTTGTATTTAAATATAAGCATTATTTCCAGAAATTCCTACAAAAACACACCATATTGTCCATGACGTTGAAATATTAAAATCCAAACCTGTCAAACAGCACCCGTACAGGATGAACCCTCTCAAACAAGAATACTCGGAATAAAAAAATTCAGTATTTGCTGGAGAATAATTTCATAAAGCCCACTAAAAGTGACTGGAGTTCACCAAGATACTTGTTCCGAAACCAGATAAAACATTCCGTATGTGCACTGATTATAGAAAGGTGGACAGTGTGACTAAATACATTCATTTCCATTACCGAGAATCGATGACTGCATTGATAAGATCAGAAATGCTACGTATGTCACCAAATTGAACCTTCTGAAAGGATTTTGGCAAATTCCACTGACGGAAAGAGCAAAGAAAATTTCGGCATTCGTGACTCCAAATAGATATTTTCAATATAAAGTGATGTCTTTGGGATGAAGGTTCGTCAAGTACTTTTCAACGTCTCATTAATATGATCATCTCTGGTCTAGATAATTATGAAGCTTACACCGATGATGTCATCATCATCAACGACACATGGAAAGAACATTTAGCGACAATTCGGACATTCTTTGACAGACTTACTGATGCAAGTTTGACTATTAATTTATCCAAAAGTGAGTTCTGCCGTGCTAGTCTAACTTTTCTGGGACATATCGTGGTACATGGACAAGTTAAACCTATAAATGATGTGATCAAGGCTATCTCTGAATTCACTGTGATTATAAGTAACAAGCAACTGATGCGAATTTTAGGTATGGCTGGATATTATCGAACATTTTGTTCCAATTTTTTTATAATTGCTGAACAACTGACAAATTTATTGAGCAAGGAAAAACAAGTTAAATTGGACTGAAAATGTCAGGAGGCTTTTGATAAATTAAAGGCCATATTTAAGAGTACACCGGTTCTTACAGCTCCAAATTTCAGCCAATCATTTAAACTGTCTGTTGATGAAAGTGATGTTGGGGTTGGAGTAGTATTGATTCAATAAGGTAAAAATGGTGTTGATCATCCAGTGTGCTATTTTTCTAAGAAGTTATAAAAGCACCGAAGAAATTATTCACTAATTGTGAAGGAATGTTTGGCTTTGATATTGGCATTACAACTTTTAAAAGTTTACATTAGTTCAGCTTCTTCGATTATTGTGTTTAGTTATCTGAACCAACTTACGTTAATCGGCAAGATGAAAAATAAAAATCAAAGAATACTAAGGTCGAGTTTGTTGTTACAGGAATATAATATTGACATCAGGCACATCAAGGGAAAAGATAATTTAATAGAGATGTATTATTTCATGTACACTTAGTATAATTCATACTAGTTCTTCTTATGTTATTTTTTTAAAAATAAGCCTCACATATAATTAATCTATGGTAAAAAGAAAGCTTTATTACATAAATCTTTCTTTATCTTTATGGGGTAAGTTTTATGTATATCTTATTTAATTTATATTTGATTTAATTGAATTGTTTGTTTATTAGATCTGAATTATTTTTATTCCATTACATGATACTGTAATGTTACTTTATTTACTGGATTTGACATTGTCTAGATAATCAGTTCAATTCAGTTTGACCTGACTGTTTTTGTGAAAATAACTAATAATAGAAACTTTGTATCTAACGCTGACCTAATTCTTGACCTTGGTTCAGAACCAGTAAGAGTAACAACTTTATTGTTTTAAAATTCTTTGTTAGAGTAAGGTTCGTAAGGTGAAATCGAGGCCATACTTGGAGTACGTGAAAAATAACATGTATCAATTAGGTTTTTTCAGAGGATTGACCCACATCCGGGAATCTGTTTTGTGTGGTAGCTAGATTTGTTCGTGATATTTTGAGAAAGAACAGTCTTTACTTGCGTTAACACGTGAGAAGTTAAATTGTTTTATATTGTGACCAGTTCTTGGGCTAATTATTTAGTTTTCTCAAATTATTTTGATTCTAAGAGATTATCTTTCCCTGGAAATACTAGTGCTCTAAATTAATTATTGAACAAGGACGGCTATTGAAATTTACACAGAATTCAAACACTGGAATATTATTTTCTGTGATTCAACAAGGAACTGTTGACACATCAGTAAGACGCTGACCACAGCATACATCATCACCTTACATTCTGGATTTCATCGGGATTCGAACTCAGCTTCATTAAGACTTTTTATTACAAGGACTTCTATTTGTCAATTATTGTATTATTCTTGGACTATTTTTATATTTGAATCGTAAAGCCGTAAGTTCTTTTTCTTGTTTTTACTTTGTTTTTCTAGGTAAATACATTATTTTTTAGATTTTACAGAGCTTGTTGTCTTCACTCTTTTCGTGTTACTGTTTGAAAGAGCCTAAACACGTAACAGCACACATATTGTTTGATGTCCATTACCACTATTTGACAAATGCAATCATTAGGGGTAAAACTGTTATTTGTCATATGATTTGTGCTTTTGTAATATCAAAGAGAGAGAGAGAGAGAGAGAGGTGCAATTATGTTGTCAACTATGTGACTAATATGAACAGTAGTGAAATATGCTCTTCAGTTCTTTTGCTCATATCTATCAGCTTATGGAAATGGGAAGAAAATCCTTGAGTACAAGGATGATGACTTCATAGAAAGATGATTACTGATTACTAACGAAATAATAATACTTAGTTTATTTATTGTTGATAATAAGTGACGTGTCAGAGATTTTGAGATTATGACATTTCTAAAGAAAAACATTTGCAACTGCTTACAGTCATTCTCGAAACAGATCTGTTTTAATGTAGAAAATACATATTCAAACTTTGATATGGTGGTATAAAACGCGTGAAAGAACGTGTGTCCTTATGCATGTGTCAACGTGCAAAACACAAATAATAGACAAATTAGTATTATTATATCTTGGATGCTAGCTGCCCTTGGTACTAATTCTTACCAGTTTATAAGCTTTATGATGTATTTCTTCAAAAGGTTTTGCTAAGATCTCCTTGAGCATTATTATAATTAATTGCATCAAACACAGCGTAATTACATCAATTATTCGGTAATTGACAATAATCCTTTCATTGTTCATTCATTTTGTATACTATTCCCTTTTCTAGAAATAAAGTAAAAATCTAACCCGTATGAAAGTATTGGTGTAAGCCTATATACATTTATTGTGATGCGGGGATACTTAATTTCCTCTCTGGTGTATATGTCTTAATTTATTATTGTTAATATTATTATTATTATTTCATGGATATAATTTGCATATATAAATGGAAATATAGTGGGCTTGGGCATATAGATGAGTGTTAAATTGCTTTTGTCTAGTAAATGAATTCTCGTACACCACTAGTTCTTACCTTCAAACCTATTTCATCATTTTGTTTATATGACAGACTGGCGAAATGGATTAGGGTACCAGAGGCTGCAGAGAGCAGGGCAATGATGACACCAAGAGAATACTATTTATTTTGACACGTATGGGTCAAGTTAAGTATATCTACAATATGAAAAAAGTTCAGTTGTAAATAAAAATACACCATATACTGTGTATTAGTTTTTGGCAATACCTTTTGAGATTCTGGTTTACTTCAATGATGTTGTATAAATTTTCTTCAGGTGAGCTTTCCTGTTGAGTAAGAAAAAAGAAGATATGATTGAACTCATAACACGATTTAAAGGAGAACGAATTGCACGTGAAAAGCTGACTTTATTAACGAATTGAATATGTTTAAATAAATTCGTTATAGACAGAAGATTTTTCTTCTAGAACTTTATGAATCTGAACATTTTTAAAGTTCTTTGCTGACTTTTCCTCATGCAAAGGATGTCGTCATATTTGCAAACTTTTGACCTGTAAAAAGAGTAATGTCTCTGCTTAAGTAAATTGTTTTGGCCAGTCTGGTCATGCTATAAGATAACATCCAGTTGAACATATATGTTAGAGATTTTGTATTTACTTTAGATATAATTTCATTTCAAAAGTACACGTCTCAACATTACATAGAAAATAAAAGTTTTATATTTAAATTGCCATAGTGAAATTCAGTTTAATATCATTGTTCGGTGTGATGTTTAACAGTTTGGAAAAAAAGCTTCATGGTAATAGTAAATCAGTAGACCAATGTGACGGCGGCAGACAGGTGTTATAGCCACCATTGTGGCTGTACAAGTCAAGACTATCCACGCGAATGTTTGAAATTAATCGATCATCAATTCAAACGTCATAGTGGATTGGAATAAAAAATGTTGGTATATATTTCCAGTCATCAATTAGTATATTCGTTCAAGTCATATATGAAAAATAAGAGTCCCTTTTCTTTAACACAGGGCAAGACATTGAAGACCATGCACAATAGATACCACCGCGTATAGGTAAACAACACTTGTTTTTACTCATTTGTAGCTAGATAGGCGAGTTCGTGTCAACAATGATAGGGTATGCAGGCTGGTTTACACGAAGAACTAACGGTTATTATTGGTATGGAATGACAACAATCCCTAATTTCTAATGACCTAAGCTAAATTTTTATTATGTGTCCAAATTGTATTAATTGGGTTCATGAAAACTGAGTAAAGTCGCAGTTGAGATTCGACATGTGAGGTTGAATTACCGCTTTTACATGTCAAATCAGCAGACAAAATAGGGTTTCTGACAGATAAGACCAAGGTGGCCAGTACCATTTGGAATAATTCGAATAGACACTGGCTGATCTAACACACAGGGAGGCTGTTGCACACGATGACAGAGTGGTTGAAGGTGCTGTTGCTGTAGACAAGAGAGGTTGTTTGGAAGTGCCGATATTTCAATACTGTGTCGTCTAGTCCTATACAAGGTAGTTGTAAGGTATGACTGTATAGGTATATCAACTAGACGATAGGTAACCCGACATAACATGGTAAACTTTGACTTATCCCTTAATGTTTTTGGCTCTTCTATCCCATATGCTTGCACTGTAACAGGATGATCCGGGTTGGGGTCGGAATATAGTGCAGACACTAAGAGAGATTATGTGAATAAGATATTATTTACGTTGTGATTGAAAATATTAAATTCTGACACCAAACTCATACGGATAAATTCCAACAATGGAATTAACACAATGATGTTCGATAACTGATATAAAGAAAACTATATTATATCCTAACAGTAACGAATCATAACATTAACTTAAAACAAACAATCAGCAAGAATGAATGAATCTAATTTAAGCAAATATCATAATTGATAGATCTATCAACATGCATAAGCAGTGATTTAAATTAAACACAAATAACGAATACTTACTCAATGGTCATGACGACTTTCACTCAAATAATGATAATGATGACTTTCAAAACAATAATGACAACAACTCTCACTCAGACAGTGACAATGGTGGTTTTCGCTCAAATATTGATAGAGAATGTTTTTGTTCGAATAGCAATAATGGTAAATATCCCAAAGGTTAGAGATAACTTGTGGCTTATGATTGACAACCACAAGTTATCTTCGGTCCCAAAGCTGTCTGATGACACTAGTCCACAACCGAATGCTTCCGAAATAAATGTAGTCAAATTTTACTAATTATGGGAAAGAAAATGATGCTTAACATTGTTGATTGGATCCAGTTTTAAGATATGGTACTGGGTCAGTATCTACGACCCTTGACATGTGAATGGCGGATGATAAGTGTTATAAAGGGAAAGCATCTCAATTCAAACTAGAAATGATTAAAGAAAAAATCTTTGACTGGATCTTTGAATAAATATATGACTGGGTTTGGACAGCACTTGCGTTTTAGGCAAAACAACGAATGAGGCAATCTGAAGCTGTTATTGCGTCATACATAATATTAATTACATCATATTATTCATAGAGGTCATGGATAATGCAATCATAACTAAGCTTACTTCAATCTACCGAACAAATCGTCCTATATCAGAAATCATAGAGTCGTGCTCTCTTTTTTTTGTCATTGTTTGATTTCGCACAGGGACACATTTCTGTTTTGCTAAAGTGTGGAAGAGATACCTCGTACCTGTGTGAACAACGCTATAACGTCTTCTATGTTTGTGGTGAAGTGACCTTTGCATCACACATGCGCATTATAACCACTATGGTTAAGAAAGCCTATCACCTTTATTTTGGCTGCATAGGTGGAGATCAGGACAAGAGGACGATCCGACACATAAGTAAAAAAAAACTCTTTTGCAACAAATCTTTGCCAGTGGTTTAGCAGGAAAAAGAAAATATGTGCCTTTTGCAGTGCCAATGATTTGGAGAGAGCCAACATATAATATCATGCAATTGTTACTTCTGCATGGGGGCTCCGAGTAACCGAGTGGTTTAAAGAGCTCTCCGTTACGGATTACTGCCGTCTCACCTGTCTGCGTGGGTTCGAGTCTCGGATTCAGCCAATGTGGGTATGTGAGAAAGCTTGCCAGTAGCTTCTCGTGGGTCGGTGGTTCTTTCCGGTGTTTCGCGGGTTCTTCCACCACCATTAATACTGGCCGCTATGTATAACCTATCGTGTGCTGAACAATGGCGTTAAACCCTACTTCATCTACAACTACAACTACTTCTGCATTATGCCTCAAATTGGGAAAGGTCTGTCAAACAAGACGTGGACTGTGCATTATCCAAACATTCCATCGGCTATACGTCCAGTACCCCAATGGAGAAGGACTGCTGATTCCTGATGCACCAGAATCATTCTCACTTGAGTCAGACGAGGGAGCGGAAAATGAAACTTCTAGTCCTAAACCATCAATGTCACATGACCCATATTTTCTCCCATCCTCCTCCTCTGAACCACACCTCATAACGCAATGTGAACTGAAGGAACTATCTAATAGTAAGGCAGAGTTGTTGGGCTCCTGAAAATAACAGTGGAATCTCCTGGCAGCTGATGTTATGGTTCCCATGTTCAGTGACCGTCAAATGGATCTTG